>JAHHUM010000878.1:0-105799 GCA_036173005.1 Crenichthys baileyi | reverse complement strand
TTTCATTCCATATATTTAGCCTTTCATTCCATATATTCAGGTTTCATTCCATATATTCAGAGTTTCATTACATATATTCAGACTTTCATTCCATATATTCAGACTTTCATTCCATATATTCGGGTTTCATTCCATATATTCAGATTTTCATTCCATATATTCAGACTTTCATTCCATATATTCAGACTTTCATTCCATATATTCAGAGTCTGATTCCATATATTCAGACTTTCATTCCATATATTCGGGTTTCATTTCATATATTCAGACTTTCATTCCATATATTCGGATTTCATTCCATATATTCCGTTTTTTCATTCCATATATTCAGACTTTCATTCCATATATTCAGACTTTTGATTATATATAAATATAATTTCCTGAATGGCATGCCATAGTATGTATATATGTACAGGGGTTGGACAATGAAACTGAAACACCTGGTTTTAGACCACAATAATTTATTAGTACGGTGTAGGGCCTCCTTTTGCGGCCAATACAGCGTCAATTCGTCTTGGAAATGACATATACAAGTCCTGCACAGTGGTCAGAGGGATTTTAAGCCATTCTTCTTGCAGGATAGTGGCCAGGTCACTACGTGATACTGGTGGAGGAAAACGTTTCCTGACTCGCTCCTCCAAAACACCCGAAAGTTGGCTCAATAATATTGAGCTTCACTTTCATGTTCATCAAACCAATCTTTCACCAGTCTTGCTGTGTGTATTGGTGCATTGTCATCCTGATACACAGCACCGCCTTCAGCATACAATGTTTGAACCATTGGATGCACATGGTCCTCAAGAATGGTTCTGTAGTCCTTGGCAGTGATGCACCCATCTAGCACAAGTATTGGGCCAAGAGAATGCCATGATATGGCAGCCCAAACAATCACTGATCCACCCCCATGCTTCACTCTGGGCACGCAACAGTCTGGGTGATACGCTTCTTTGGGGCTTCTCCACACCGTAACTCTCCCAGATGTGGGGAAAACAGTAAAGGTGGACTCTCCAACAATGTTTTGGAATATTTTAATCAGGGATGGATATTTTTCAAATGTTTTTTTGTTTTTTTTTTATCATAGCAACCTGGCATTTTAACAGGAATATTTAAACTGTGTAACAGGGTGTATGATATCATAGTTTGAAAAATATTCAGCATTAACACATTTCAACACCTCGAACTGTGGTAGAAGCAACTGTAATACAAGGGAAATTACCTAAATTTACCCAAACCCATACTGAATGATGTAAAGCTCATCTCCATGTGCACTGGAAATGTCCTTTACATCCTCACTGACAGTTTGATGTAGAACTAGCGGTGTGTTCAACTGGATAAAGGGTCTGTCATTGCTGCTAGTTCCTGAGGCTGGTTTGTTGGATCCAACTGTTTGACAGAGCAGGTTTTAGAGGCATTTTCTTCTCTGAACTTAGACTATCTCAGGGTCTCCTTCGTCTTTTCCCTTGTTTCCTCCTGTAACACAGATCGACTAAGTGAAGGGTAGATTGAGGCTCTAAGGACACACAATCTGCATGTCTGCTTAATTAGATTGCACAACAACAGTGAATGTGCTTTCTATTAAACTGTAATGTTATGTTTGGGTTTTTTTCATTTTTAACACATATATTGGTAATATTTGAAGCTCTTACTCTGTTTCTTTCTGAGCAGTCTGATTTCTAAAAGGTAAAATTTAAGGGCTAACATTACTAGCAGTAAAGTTGTGCAGTTATATCATATGATTTAACAGATTAAAAATATTAAAGCATGCTTTGCCCAATATCATTCAGTAATAAGGTTATGATGATGTCAACCCAAGCTCAACTGGAGCTCTATTTCCCAGTAGGAGAGGCTCTTCAGCTCTTATCAACATGTTAATAAACCAATCATGCTCTTATTTATTGCTAATCAGCCAATCAAACTATTTGTTCCTGTCTCCTATTTCATGCTGGGATCCTTTTCCGGCAGAGTGATGACTGATAGGTGAAGAGGATGTTTTTTGTGTTCATCATGAAAATTTTAATTGCTGGTTGAGAGTAATTTATAACAATTACATTTAACATGAAAGTGCAATACTTCAAACATAAACAAAATTCTAACCCTCTCAAGTTAATAAAGCCATGTTGGTAATAATGGCAGAGGTAAGATTTTTTTAAACACCAAAGTAACCATTTTGTTAGATTAGCAGATTAATTTAGGTTCCCCATGCAGACTGAGAACAAGTTTCAGAGTTTTGCATATGTAAAATATTTAAAGCCTTTATTTTTTGTAATTTTGCTAATTATGGCTAGGATAATGAGAACCCAAAATTCAGTGTTTTAAAAAATTAGAATATTTCATAAGATAAATTAAAAAAGGATATTTTAAAGGGTCATGCAAAATCCAAATTTTTAGCCTTTTAAATGTATTTTGTTGTGTACTTGGAGTCTGTAGGAGTGCTAAAAAGTTGAATTTAGTCTCTCCAGGTGATATCTTTGTATTCTGTTTGGCTCGTATTTTTCAGTCCGTTCAGTTTTCTGTATCGTCTATTAGGTTTTTTGAACTGTTACGTCACAGTATTTACTGTGGAACAGGTAAATAAGGTCATGGACCTGCGGCTGACCAATTCGCATATTTGCCATTCTTATTTCTAGCTGCAATTATGTAGTCCAAGCTCAAGTATGCCTACGCTGCAAGAGGATAATTTCGGTTCAGTTGTTGGTTGTATTAACCCACACAATTTATTACACCGTCCCCCAGCATCAGAACCTCTTCGACATGCCTGGTTAAATTTTATTTTTCATGGAAACCCATCCACATGAGTGAGGAAATTTCCCCACTTTAAGGACAAGTTCCTTCAGCAACCTCCCCCAGTATAAAGAAGGATTTGCTGAAAGACTTCATCTGATTTAAGGGGTAATTTCCTTCTGTCTAGGAAAACGATGGACACAACAAAGCAGTAAGCTGCAAATAACTAAAATAACAACAAACTTTATTTTAGACATTCATTTATTGTGTTAATATAACGTCCTGGTCACTGTGATGATAGCAGTAGCATCGTACCTTCTGCTTTTGTTAGTGCTGTGTGCTGCTTTTAGCTCTTTGTTTTTGCCATTTCTGTGTTGATTCTGCACCACGAGATGATTGTATCTCTGTTATTAAACAACAAAATTGGCCAAACGAGTTGAAGTGGAACATTCTTTGACCTCGAGGGGGGCGGAGTGTGAAGTGCCTCAATAGCATTTAAAGAGACCAAAACAAAACGAGTTGCTTGCAGATGCACCTCAGAACAGGGGTAAAAGAGGGGCCTGTGGAGCTACAATAACAAGGAATTAAGACCAAAGCATTGCAGTTCCACTTTATATAGACCACAATTGATTGATTTTAAGTGTGAAAGGAAGGATTTAAAAGCATTATATGCCCACTTTTTTAAATAGAAATATCAGGCTTCTGAAAAGTATGTTCATTTCTATGCACTCAATACTTGGTTGGGGCTCCTTTTGCATGAATTACTTAATCAATGCGGTGTGGCATAGAGGCAATAAGCCTATGGTGCTCCTGAGGTGGAACGGAAGACCAGGTTGCTTTGATAGTGACTTTCAGGTCATCTGTATTGTTGGGTCTGGTGTTTCTCATCTTCCTTTTGACAATAGAGTATAAATTCTCAATGAGGTTCAGGTCATGCCAGTTTAATGGCCAATCAAGCACAGTAACACCATTGTCATTGAGGTGGTACCTTTGACAGTGTAGGCAGGTACCTGGACCTGCTGGAAAAATAAATCAGCATCTCCATAGAGCCTTTTAGCAGGGAGAAGCATGAAGTGATCTAAAATATCCTGATAGATGACTGTGTTGACTGTGGACTTTAGAAAACACAGTGGACCAACACCAGCAGCAGACATGGCACCTCAAATCATAACTGACTCTGGAAACTTCACGCTGGACTTCAAGCAACTTGAGGAGCTTGAAAACCATGTATTTAGGTGTTCTGTATGACCAGATCTCTATTCCAAGTGTTTAAAAAGGAGTTATATTAGAAAAGTAAAAATCTGTCTTTTCACTGATTTTAAACCCTTATCAGTTTGCCTACAGGACTAGTAGATCCACTGAGAATGCAGTAGCCACGGCCCTCCATGCTGCACTGTCCCATCTAAAACAGAAGGGGAACTATGTGTGTCTGCTTTCTGTGGACCATACAGATCAATTAAAGCAAGGGCAAGCAGATTCAAAAACAGTTTCTATCCAACAGCAATAGCTAAACTCAACACAACCAAAATGTTAAGGAGGTGCAATAATGGAAATGTGCAATCAGTATGTATACACACGTGGACAAAATTGTTGGTACCCCTCAGTTAATGAAAGAAAAACCCACAATGGTCACAGAAATAACTTGAATCTGAAAAAAAAAAGAATGAATAAAAGTTCTATGAAAATGAACAAATGAAAGTCAAACATTGCTTTTCAAACGTGCTTCAACAGAATTATTAGTTATTATTAATTATTATTATTATTATTAATTATTATTAATGTGACCATTGTGGGTTTTTCTTTCATTAACCGAGGGGTACCAACAATTTTGTCCAGTTTGTATGTGTACATGTGTTTTTTTTTTATCTTTTTTTATGAAACTGCTTCTGTTTTTCTGTTTTACATAAATTATGTATTGATCTATGCACACTGTGCTTATGACAATAACTATAAAAGATAACCTATTCAACGTGGATTTTGTGCCTTTTCACTTCTCCTCCATACTCCGGGACGTTTATTTTCATCTAAGAAGAGGACTTTGGACCACTGAGCAACAGTTCTTTTTTTTTTCTCCTTAGCCCAGGAGCTTCTGATGTTGTCTCTGGGTCAGGATATCATATCTGTGTAGTGGCTCTTTTTGCGCTGAGACCAGCTTCAATCTTTTTGTAAAGCTCCCTCGAATTCTTGAATGGATATTGCTTGACAATCCTTCCTGCTGCTGGTGCATCTTTTCCTACTGCACTATTTCCTTCCACTCAACTTTCTATGAAAATACTTGGATACAGCAGTCTGTGAACAACCAGCTACTTTAGCAATGACCTTTTTTGACAAACCCTCCTTGTGGAGGGTGCCAAAGTCTTCTGAACATCTGTCTAGTCAGCAGTCTTCCTCTTGATTGTGTAGCCTACTGAGCCAGACTGATAGACCATTTAGAGAGTCCAGGAACCTTTGTATGTGATTCTGAGTTAATCATGGTGTGATACCATGAGGTCCCAATATTTAACTTTTTCACAATATTCAAATTTTCTGAGAAACTAGATTTGTAGATGTGTAATTAATCTATATAACGAGTTTCACTTTCTGAAATCAGTGAATTTTTTTTTCAGGATTATTCTACATTTTTAAGATGTACCTGTATACACAGACACCCCTAACACATTTTAAATAACTGTATCTTAGCAAGTTAAAAATAACCAACATTCTTTTTTGAAGCCATGCATAAGGCCTCGGTATCATACAAGTTTGCTATTGGTCAGTTTCCTGTCAAGGAGCCTTCTAATAATCCATTATATTAGAATTTGGGTTGATGTCTGGGCCATTCCAAAAGCTGAATGTTAGCCTGCTTTATCCTTTCCAAAACTGATTTTGTGTGTGTATCAGATCACTGTCTTTTGAAACACCCCCATGTGTCCAAACTCAACCCAAAGTCTAATCCAAACTGTCAGATAATTATTAAATTGCTTAGGACGTTCAAGAACTTAACTGAAGGTGGTGGAAACTTGAACAAATCTCTAAAATGTACCAAGAAGGTAAAACACTGGTATTTTTTCTAGTGTGCTTCCTTCTTACAATGACTTTGTTTACTTCAAATAGAAAAAAAACGCCTTGATTTTTAGGTTACGTAAAATGAACAAACATTCTGCAACAGCTAAAAAAACAGCTAAAAACTCTAAATGGTAAATTTGCCATGAGAATAGAGATATTTGGTAATCTCAAGGCAAAGCATAATACCATAAGCTACATTTTATTTTAGTTAGTATGTGGACCTCCGAACTGTGTATTCACACACATCTCAAATATGTGTGTGTCATGTGTTTATTTATCATGTGTTTGTGATCATGTCATTCAGCCTACAGTCCTTTTAAAGGGATTACAAAGATGTGAATGACCTCACTGACAGTTGCTTAGTGCTGGAGTTCAGAATATTACAACTACCATTATCAACTTGCTAAGCCAACTGGTCATGTAACACATCTGCCCACGCAAACAGCACACAGCAAACAACATATTTTACCATGCCTTTCAGCATGGCACAGCCCATTAGGAGGGATATGGGCAACTGCTAATGGACTGCCACTCAATATAAAAGAACTTAGCCAAATGTTAAGGGAAAATGTTTCATGTACAAATGCCAACGATAGAACACAAGCAAAACATCACAAATTAAAAGGCATAAACCAAAAATAAATGTCTTGGTTTACAAAACAAATGCCACCAAGAATCTACTAAGCAGCATGAAAGGACATTGGATCCATGTCTGTGTCCATAAGAGACTACTGGAGCACCATGAATGGGGAAAAAGAACCAGAGCCCCCCTAATGCAACATCACAGAACAGAAAGAGCTAATGGGAATATATGAACATACACATTTGACACAAGTGGCTGGATAATAACACATCAAAGTATGAATAACCTTCAGAAGGAAAATTCAAATGGAAAAGCAAGATTAATGCAAGTAGATCAAACATAAAACAGATAAACACATACAAAGGTTTTGTAAACTCAAAAACTCCCCCCCAAAAATATTAATTATTAATACTTTTCACCATAAAGAACAAAAATGCCTACTATATTAAAACAATTTAACGTGCACTGCACGAGGAATCATCAGAAAAGCAAACAAGTCTGAACACAAAACAAGGAGTTGAATGTTCGGCATACTCCAACCTCATCAAACATTAACATGGCAAGATGGCATAGAACATAAACATCAAAGCTGCTTAATGCTAACTCCATGTCACAAGTTATGCTAAGCTGTTATAACATGCATCATTGTGGTAGATACGATTTGCCCCCTTCATAGTAGCTTTAACCGCTGTGTTTGGTTCAGAGAACATTTGCACGCTGAAAGAGGCTGAGACAGCTAGATATCAGATCAGCCGAACATCCTTGTCAAGTCTGTTAGAACAACAAAACAACTCATAATCAGAGTGTGTAACAACCAAAAAGCTTGTTTGTGCAATCCTCCACAAAAGAGGGACATTGTTAAGAAAAAGTTAAATAAGACTTGAAAGATGTAAATGGTATGTTAAGGAAAGAGTTACATAAGACCAAATGCATGTATTCAGAACTGGCCTACAGCTAAAGTTAAAAGCATTAAAGTCGCTATAACGAAATGAGTAAAACCACATGGAGAAAGAAGTAAAAAGGTGAGAGGATGAGTGATGGAAAAATGTGTCTGGATGTTTTAATTGACCCTTTTTGGGGCAAAGTAAATGTTAGTGGCCCTGACTTACAACAACACAACTCAGTTTTTTTAAGCTTTTTTTGTAACAGCATACAAAAGAGAGAAAGAGTAAAGGAGAAAAAAAGAGGCGATGGAATAGGGCTAGTCGTTTCCATGCACAATATGTAAATTCCTGCGATTTCATGCTGTATGCTTCTGTTCCTATTGCAGCAATAAGCCGCTCTCGCCCCCTGAAGTCAAGCCGTTTATAATTAGTTCTTAACATGATTCATATTCCATCTAAATTAATTAATCTTGAAAACATTGTTTAACAAGTTTTACCTAGAAGGATTTCCAACCATGACAACAGAAATTAAGACATGATGTTTTGAGAGAATCCTGAGATAGAATCTGTTTAAAAAATATTTATGTCTTGTCACATTAGCATAATTTTATGATTCTGTTTTAATAATTAATTCTCATGAAAAATATAACTTGCTCTGACTGATGTTTCCGCTTATCTGCTATCTGAAACAATGCATAATTCCATGAATCATTAATAAACTGCATTGCTGATGCTTTTGTGCTTCAGTCAGGTTGGCTTTTAAATAAGCAAGATAGTCCATGTTCCTAAAACTGTATCTGAACAAGATGTACAGATGTCACACATAATATGGAAAATGATACAGAAATGCTTAAACCGCTTGGTGTCAAAGGTTATGTCGTGCTAATTTGTATCTGCCTTGTTTCAATGCTGATTGAAAGTAAAGCTGTATCAACTAAGTAACTGCTTGGTTCAGCATCTACTTTATATGCAACTGATAACTGCGGCATATGCAATTTGATCTCCAGCTATGCAAGGCTGCCCCCCTTTTTCTTGAAGAACTTTATGGCATGAGCTGAGAGTCGCAATATTTACCACATAACGGCCCCGCTGCTACTGAATTTGTGCAAGTGCTACTAAAATGTCAAAGTACACATCTGATAAAAATATTACTTAATGTTATTATGACACTATGCAGACATAATGTTTCCAGTAATGAAGATTTACTCACATGACAAAATTGGTTCATTTTCGGAATAATTTAGTTTAGTATTTTTTGACCACTAGGATGCACTAGTAGATTGTGTAAGGACTAATGAACTTTCATCCCTAGATGGTCAGATCATCATTAGAAAAGGAAAAAAAGAGAATGTGATATAATTTAAAAGTAACTTACACTGCATTAACACAGAAGCAGACTGTACATACTTAGTATGATATTCTACTATTGTTCTGTAATGTGCCTTACATGTCCTTGTTGGGAATTTTGTAGTCTTTAAATACTGTCTTCAGTTCCTGCCTTATTTTGAAAGTTTGGTTCCTATGTGCACTGTGTTCTCCAGTGCTGGATTATTGTGTTTATAGCGTTTTTACTTGTATGAAACTTCTGGCCTTGTCTCGGTTGACTAGTGTTCCTTCCTTCCAACCACTTTTGATAGATACTAACCACCTTCAGCTGGAAACACCATACAAGACCTGTGGTTTTGGAGATACTCTGACCCAGTCAGCTAGCCATCACAGCTTGGTCCTTGTTAAATTCGTTGAAATACTCACACTTGCACATTTTTCTTGTTTCTCACGCGACCACTTTAAGGACAAAATGTTAACTTGCTGCTGTATTTATCTCATCCACTAACGAGTTGCGTCTTTGCTTTTTACAGACAGCGTTGTTCTGTTAGTAAATTCAATATCTTTGGTGTGGACTGGAACCTTCACAGAATGTGAAGTGACCGGGATGACAGTTTGAGGTCATGATTGTCAACAAGGCTCAAGGTGTTTTGGGCCTCTGATCAGGATGCCTCATGTACTTCTTCCTTTGGAGGTTGTCCAGGCATTTGCCACTGGGAAGAGACCCTGAGCAGACCCTGAAAACATTGAAGTAACTGTGTATCCCTTTTGGCCTGGGAATAGCTGTTGATCACTCAGAATGAGCAATGAATGTTCCTGGCATGAGGGAGGTCTGGATTTTCCTACTGGACCTGTTAACCCTGCCACTTTTTCTTGGATAAGTGGAAGATGATGGCTAACTGGCTGGTTTGCTGGCTGGACAAACAGACGGAGGGACAAATGGATGGAACAGGTGCCACAGTGAAGAAATAATCAGTTATTCGTTGCATTGGGCATAATGTTATGCCTTATCTTTGTATTTTGTGTGATGTTCTTACTTAAAGAAGATGGTATTTTGAAAGGAGGATTTTAAAACAATAATTACATAACACATCACGATGTAGTGTGTTTCTCCAGGTACTCCTGCTTGCTCCCCCTATCCCAAAACAACCATTAACAAACAGCCATTAATAGCTAAATCCGTATTCACTTTTGAAGTTTGACTGTTCATAGTTGTAGTGTATATTTTGTTGGCCCTGTGATGGATTACTGACATCTTCGCCTCTCACTTGTTGACAGATGAAAATAGCTAAGCAACCCTGAACAGGATAAGGTGAGAGTGAGAAATGCATGAACGAATAATCCCACTTGCCATTTGTGAAAGGTCAGTTCTTAGTTCACTGAAACACTCATTTCAGATGTAGTCAATTCAGTGATCTTATTTTGTTCTGCTTTGGATTATTCTCTATCCCTTTCAACAACAAACAGCATTAGTTCATCAGAAATCTCTACAGTCAAAATACCTCAATTATCAACTAATGAGCTACTAGAGCAGTTAGCCTCACTAGACAGCATATGGACTGCCTCATAATTGACAAGATAATTGCCACAAAATTCAGCTGGTGATTAATACGTTCAAAGCAGTTACTGGCAGTCATGTGATATTAGCTACGCTATAGTCAAATAATATTCTCTTATATAAGCATCTTTGTATGTGCCAAGAAATATGTTTATATGTTGCAGGAAGAACCCACTGACAGAGTTGACCGTAGCTTAGGAACACGGTGTTTATATCTGGTGAAGCAATCCCTGTGTAATCTCCAACTTGCCCTACAACCACCTACGCGCACACACATACACACATTCACATACCACCTTTTTCCCATTCTTCCACAATGGCCCACACAAGTACACACTCCTCAGTCATTATGCCCTCAGCCCCAGTGTCCTTTAATTGCTAATTAGTTCCAGTAGATTTAAGAGTATCACTGACTCTAAAACACACAGCATGTAGGTCAGGGCCTGTTTTCTCTTTTTTATTTGGCATATATATTTTCTTGCATTTGGTTTATTTGTAAGTGGGTATTTGTTTGGGGAAAAAAAAAGAAACACACGTTTTTCCATGAAGCAGACTGACAGGTTTAGTGCCAAAAGCAATCACAGTCCTGAAACATTTATATCTCATTACCCAGAGAGAAGGAGACAGTCAAAGGGATGGAAAAAGAAAGCGAGACAAAGAAGAGAGGATCATGGGGATAGTGAAACAGAACACGGGCAAAAATGAAAGAAACACATGAAATACACAGGTTACCACTACATCAATGTGGCCTGCCTTCTTTGATGCTGCATCCTGTCCTGATTTATTAAAGTTAATCACACAATAAGGATTTCGTTTTGAGATATTCTATTTGTAGAGCAAAAACACATAAGCAATCAGCTTCTCTATATGGCATGCCAAAAGCCCTACCAATAGCAATGTCCACTTTAATTTGACTCCAGCAATTAAAATACGGTCATGTATGTTTAAAAATCTTGATTTCAGAAATTTTTGGTCATTGTATTTGTATTTTCAGGGCCGTCTATCACTCATCCTTTTCAAAATTACCTTGTTTAAATAATATATGTATGTAGTGTTGTGGTTAAATCTCTGTTGGGAAGTTAGTTCAGAGGAGCGGTTGATCCAGGAAGTAACAGTACGATCATCTTCCTAGCTGAAGATATAATGCTTTTTCTAAAAGAAATTGATTTCTGTGGATAAACAAAATTGGCAGAACTGAGTTTGCAAGTTGCTGTTTCACTTTTCACCTGGAGACTCCGTCCTGTTCTTCTAATTAGTTCTTTGAATTCAAAATCTCAAAGCTTATTTTTGGAAGTGAAGATGTCAAAGGGGGTGGTCTTTGTACTTGGATTTCTTGCTTGATGAAGAGTAGTATGGGGCTGAAAACTGACACCTAAAATATTATAAGTAAGTAAGTTATGTGGACATTTGTTGTGTGTATTGATTTGATGTTAATATCTTTATGGTATCACCCTGGAGTTTTATAACTAAAACTATGCTAAATAATGCACAAATAAAATAAGTCAAAAGTTATGTATTTTGCTCATAGCTTAAGGTAAAGGTACTTCCATTTGTAAGGAATAAGAAGCTGGATCAGCTGGTGTTGAGGTTTTACTAGCTATCCACTGGAAAGCTAACATGGAGCCCCTGGAGCCAGTGTCAGCTGCGCAAGCCCCTCTCTTAAATCCTTTTTTCATGATGGAAAAGACAATAAATGTGGTCCAGCTGCCACTTTGCATTGAGGTAACAGAGTTAAATAACACAAAGTAAGAGTTTAAGCTATGCACCTTAGGATAAACTCTTCGGAGGTACAGTGCTAGATTTTTTTTGTCCGATTTCTGGTAACATGTCTACATGATAACATTATTATTATGATCTCCACTCACACGGCAACAGTAGTGACATGAAGATGGCGTAATTCCCCCCCCAGGCCACTGGCAGGCGGTATATTCTTTAAAACTCAACATTTGCAGAGAATTGGAGAACCATCGTTAGATTCAAAGAAATCACCAGCAGAAGTACTCTGCAATCCAGCATTGTTATTGTTGATGTCTTTGGGTTTTAAGCTGGTCGGCAGCCATTATGGTCTGTACATGCGCATTCGTTTCTACTGATTTCAGTCATATATGTGCATGAGCCAGGGCCTCACAGTAAGTAAGATTTAAATTTTTCCGTCTACACCACAACAAAGACTGGGATGTAAACCATTACACTCTGGAAGCCATTTCCAAATTGTGCCATTTATTTGTTGTGCAAATAGGGCCTAACCCTCAGTCCGACGCTCCCTTTACCTGTGACACAGTCAGCCCCCAGCTCTGCAAGTTTGAGTGTGTTGTATTGCCCCAGTAACACCATTTTGAGATTTGCCTAAACAATATAATTTATACTCCATCAATCTAACAGTTGCAAGAAAGTTGTTGCTTTACTGTAAACTGATCACAGAAGTCAAGGAAATGTACATCATTCTTAATGTTGAACAAGGTTGAACCTGTTTTGTATTGTATTTAGGACATTTATCCAGTACATGTGAGTTGTGAGACACACTGAAAACTGTTTCTTTTCTTTTTTTTGTTCTTTACAATGTCATAAATCTTTAGCATTTAAAATGCTCCCATACATTTCAATTTTGGCTGCAGCATCTATGTGAATAGGGTCAGATTTTGTTGTAAACAATCCAAAAGAATGGTGTTGGATTTGGCCGAGCATTGGAAGTACTTACTGATTACAAGGTTCAGCTGATGCTTGATTTTCTTTTTTTTCTCCACCAAGTGAAAGTGCATTGTGCAGAGATGAGTTTTAGAGACAAAAAAAAAAAAAACAGAAATCAGAAGCAAAAGAAATTCACAAAATAATCAAACTGAATTCATATCAAATTTACAAAGACAACACTAGACCCCAGGCCATGGAGCTCTAGCACGCTGTGCCTTTTGAGGCCCAAACTGCACACCCCTCTTTCTGGAGCTTCAGCCCGAGGCTTTTTTACTGGAGGCTTCGCCTACAAGACAAACCACCATTAATTGGAATTCAATCATCATATTAAAATAAAGACAATCAAAACCACTGAATATTTCACAGTACTCAAATATATTAATACAACTATCATGTAATCAACCAGGTTGCTTATACATGCATTTGTTCTAAAAACAGTGTGGCAAACACAAACATCGCTAAGCAGAGCACAAAAAATGGAACCTCCTATAATCAGCTTGTCTATATAAGGCATTGGAGGCCTCTTCCTTTAGTTTAAAAGACTTGTTTGGAAGTCTTTGAAGATAAGTTGGACACAAACAAAGCATAATACCTTGTAGTTATTCATTTTACCTTCAAATAACTAATAAGCTATCAGAATCACTGCATTTTCAGTAGACTACAACTCAAACAAAGGAACACAATTCTGTAAACAAGTCTGAAGACATTAGTTACCTCATGATAGATGGATCCATCCAGCCTTGTATAAAAGGTCCGGGCTGATGGTTTAATGGTGTGTAGGAAAGTTTAGTGCCATAGTTGCCTTAGTATCAATTCACCATTGTTTAAATGTCACAGCCAATGTAACCATGTGTATCCCATTATGACCACAATTTACCCATCATTTAATGGCTACATCAAGCTGAATAAAGTACGTTTTAGTCAACTAACCCCGGTTCAACATCATTTTTGCCAAAGAAGGAAGATATTTCCGCTTTGTGCAGCCACTGTACAGACACGTGAACACTCGCAACCTCGATCCTGACCGGGACAAGAAGTCAGTCAAGTAAATGTGTTTCTTTGGTTACTTTTCTTGTAGCCTGGGCAGGATAAAGTAGGTTAAAAGTAGGATGTTTCTGGATCATCACTGTTTTAATTCAATGTACTTTAAAATATGTGCACCGACATCAAACTGAACATTTCTATGCAAAGTTATTTGAATGTTGATGCTTTCACTTTGATTTTTGAAAGTTAATCCGTGTTTTCGACTAGCTGACTTCAAATCAGCCCCAAGTTAAAGTTGGATTATTGAAAATACTTGTAACTCCACAATCAGAGCCATTCTTTTGTCTTATTCTGGTTTATTGCCTTTCCGCACTGGTTTCCCACCTGAGTTTTATTGCTATAGTGAGCGTCCTAGTTAGGCGAAGGTTTGTTAGACCTAAATAGTTTGATAGTAAGAGGGAACTGTTTTGTGTAATAAATTTTCACATAGACAAGGAGAAGGCGTTTGTGTTTTGTCTTTCAGTCAGTCAGTCATCAGTCATTTTCTACCGCTTCTTCCATAGTGGGTCACAGGGAAGCTGGTGCCTATCTCCAGCAGGCTTTGGGCAGGAGGTGGGGTACACCCTGGACAGGTCGCCAGTCCATCGCAGGGCAACACACAAACAACCAAGCACACACTCATTAACACACCTAAGGGCAATTTAGAAAGACCATTTAACCTAACATGCATGTCTTTGGATTGTGGGAAGAAGCCGGAGTACCTGGAGGGAACCCATGTATGCACGGGGAGAACATGCAAACGCCATGCAGAAAGACCCCACGGACGGGAGTCAAACCCAGGACCTTCTTGCTGCAAGGCAACAGTGCTACCAACAGCGTTTGTGTTTTGTATGAAAGTGATTTGCTGTGAATAAGGCTAGGGCTCGTATCACTGTTTTCGTTAATGATTTGATAATACAGTTACATTTAGTGTGATTTTGGCTGCTAATTTCTATAATCAACTCCACTTATTGGTTATAATGATTAACAGTTAATAGTGCTCAACAATCTCAATTCCACAACAAGTTTGAATTTACAAACATTTTGTGTGATTTTGGTTAATAATTATTAATGACAATTAATTATAGTTATTGACAGGTGCTAGTAGTGTAATAACTACAATCCAATAGTGTACTTTTAATATCTATTTATTGTGGATGATTTTGGTGAGGAATAATACATTTTGAATTATGATTTTAATTATAGTTGTTAAAAAAATTATAATCAAATAATCATAATTGCATAACAGCTACACTAACAGTATCTATTCCCACTGTTTCCCCCTTTCTAAAAAATACTAATCATTTCAAGACAGTATATTTGTTCTTGTATTTTGACTCATATCATCACTGAATATCTTGTATTTGTAAATAAAAACCATATGCTATTTTAATCTTTGAATCAGGGCATCCAAGTCATATAGTGTGTAAATGTTGCAACCTCCTCCCAATCTGCACACCACAATCATGGCCAGCCACTTTTACTGGAAAATTTGGTTTTATATGTAGAAAATATGTGGCAAAACTAGTCAGTCACACAAACTGCGTGGCATTCAGTAAATTAATCTGATTTAGCCCACTCTCATTAAAACACTAATAAGTGAAAAACTGAATGCACATAAAAAGCACTGAAAAAGGTATTTTTCATTTTTGTGTAGGATCTCTATATGGTATTACGTGTTCAAAGTGCGGCCGGGTGGGCCTTTGGAATAATTTTTTATGGCCCCTGACTGCAGCACAAGAACAAATTGGGCCCACCAGCAGAAGCAGATGCAGATGGATGCCGTTTTATTTTTAGGGCAAGGTTTCAGGTACAATTTAAAATCTTTTCAAAATGGAAAAGGTTTCGTAGAACACAGTAATTTGGTCTATAATTATTCATGTTTTTTGCTTTCATTGTCTTTTCATAGTAAATGGGACCAAAAAGATCCAGCGACTTTTACTCAATAGCACGACAGGGCGCACCCATTTATTAAACATGGCTAAATACAGCACGGTTTTCGGAGAAAGAGTAACCCATTTACCGTTCTTGTCGCTTAAACCAACAAACAAATGTGAGACATTTATGTTTTGGAGTTACAATGATTTTTAGATCCCCTTTCTACCAATAAAAAAAAAAAAAACATACTACTTTGTTTAATTAAAGTTTACTTCTAAACTTGTAATAAAACCATTTGATTGGAAATAAAATTTACTTTTCATGGCCCGTAAGTACTTTAACTTAGCAATTTTGCCTGTGTGGCAAAAAGTTTAAACACCCCTGTTGTAGGGCATTTTACATAAAATTAACAACACAGAGAACATAGGCATATTGAGTTGTTCTCAAAGACCAGTAATTGACATGTAAAACATATTTTCACAATGTGTAGCTTGAATTATTTTTCAGATGTTATATTTTGCTGGAAGGTTGTATACAGATGAGGAGCTGACTGAAAATCTTTCCTTGTCCTATAGAGATGATCCATGTTGTGCAAGTGTATATAGTATGTTTAAAATGTGCAACCTTTGCTCCATCTGCAGACCACCAATAGGTCAAACTGCCTTTGTGAGAAAATTCAGTTTTGATGTGTATCCTCATTTGAATGGGCCCTTAAATGGTTAATAGTTATTAAATTCAATTCGGGTTTTATGTATCAACTCTGATATAATTTTGGTATTATAATCAATGAATCAATGAATCAGTGGTACAATCACTTCAATGGCTGCAGTGGTATAAAGTTTGGTGGGATGGCACTTGACAAGCCTGCACAGAGTCCTGAACTTAACCTTTTTGAACACCTTTGGAATGAAATAGAGCGGACACTGCAGTTCTGGTTTTCCCATCTATGAACACACTCCTAAACCTTGTGGAAGATATTAACAGAATATTTCGAGTTGCTATTGCTGGAAATCATGGGTCCATCAACAAAGTGGACCTTATAGATTATATATTAAGAATAGGATGTCATCAGAGTTCATTTGCACGTGAAAGATGACAGACAAATACTTTTGGCAATATAGTGTAGGTTTATATACTTGCAAGATATTTGATTTGTTGTTTTGGTTAGGGTGACAACAGAAACTTCCCCCCATTTTAATACAGAAACTACAAAAACTGGCAGGGGTCTTTGCATTGAGGAAAGAGGCCGAGTCACATTTTTTCAGCAATAGGTTAACACTTAAGAGCATGCAGAGCAAAAAGATAATCGCGTAATAGAGATACAGGTACTAGAATATGACATGAAGTCAAAGGGGCTCAGGTGGTAGGTAGGGGTTACTTTGTTGGATCTTTATACTTTGAAGATGACTTTGTGAGAAAAGAGAAACACAACATAATAAAGCTTTAAAGCCAGCCCAAGATTGCGTTGAGTCCAAACAGAACTGGATTTTAAGGCCTTCCAACTACTCTCCTCCACCGCACCTAAGGTGATATCTCCCTCCTACCATCCATGTCTGAAAGTGTGTGTACATTGTACATAATTTACCTAAATACAACCAATATTATGATTAGCAACTGTTGAGTAAAAAATAACCACACAGTATTTACATTAATTGACTTTGTGACCAAATGAGTGTGGCTTGACTCATGAGTCATTTCATGTTGGCAGCACTTGGGAAAGATATGCATTTTTAACATGTTTCAAAAGGACAGAAATTACTTATGAGAAAGCTTCATTTTCACGAGTACAACTGACACCCATCCATCCATTTTCTATACCTGCACAATTCTTGCTTGGTTGCAGAGGGTCTCTATCAGTCACTAGGTGAGAGGTGCTATACACCCTAAACAGGTCCACGTTATTAATGCAAAAAATATACATTTACAAAACTGACTTTTGTAACAGCTCTGGTGCTCATAGGGCCCCTTCTGTTGATGTTTAGTTGACTTATGCATCAGAGCCTGAATTCACAAAGAATCCCAAGACTAAAAGAATCTCCTAGTGACGTCATTCTAAGAAAAATCTTAGAAATTGTCGAATTCTAATTTTTCTTTTTAGAATTTTGGTAACACTGTTGCCTTGCAGCAAGAAGGTCCTGGGTTCGATTCCCGGACGGGGGGTCTTTCTGCATGGAGTTTGCATGTTCTCCACGTGCATGTGTGGGTTCTCTCCGGGTACTCCGGCTTCCTCCCACAGTCCAAAGACATGCCTGTTAGGTTAATTGGTCTCTCTAAATTCCCCTTAGGTGTGTGAATGAGTGTGTGCAAGGTTGTTCGTGTGTTGCCCTGCGATGGACTGGCAACCTGTCCAGGGTGCACCCCGCCTCCCGCCTATAGACTGCTGGAGATAGGCACCAGCTTCCCCGTGACCCACTATGGAAGAAGTGGTATAGAAAATGACTGACTGCCTGGCTTTTTCTCGACAGTTCCAATAGAAACACATCTAATCAGGGATAGTCATTAACAACACTCTTAAACAATTATTTTGTCATTCAATTAAGGAAAGCATCCACTTTACATTTTTCTGAATGAAAAAAATTGTTGGGGTCAGGGAGAATCAACATGTTTTACATTTACCAGAAGAGAACCTCTTGGAGTGGATTCAAATGATGTTTCATGCTTTGTATCAAAAAAAAAGAAGTGTAAAACAACATTTATATATTTATCACAGCATAAAGATGATAAACTAAAAATGGAAGAAGACATAAGCTAATAATTACAATTATTATGTAGCCTTTTTTACTAATGAGGAAAGAGTCTTATGGCCTTAATCACAGCATATTTTTAGTAATCTATAGAGAACACATTGTGATAAGATGATTGCTGGCACCAATGTGGGCAATCAGCTGCCAGCCTACACACCAGCTTTGATCAGCAAGATACAACATTATTGCCTCTGCTGGTCGTTGCATGATTCTAATTTTCATTAAACTGATCAGCTCTTTGTTTATGACAATCAAGTTGAAGTTTATTTCCAGTTCAGCCAAGCTTTTTTAGATAGAAATTGTGCGTTCATGTAATTCCTCTTGTGTCCGTTGATGTTTTCGGAGTATTTTAACCAACTGTAAGTGCCCATACTATTCAGACAGGGCGATTCATATGATATAACTTGACACATTTGTGTTTGTCAGTGACTCTCACTGTCAGTCTTAACAGGAACTGCCACTGAGATCACAAATGCAAGAAGAGCCTGACATTGTTGTTTTTATAAACCTCGCTGTAAATGTAATAATGCATTGAGGTATGCAGTATTTAATCTTAATACAAACATACTGCAACTTTATGCTTAAATAATTTCTGAGATCCTTTATCTACTAGTCAGAGAAGTAAAAAAAGAGGGTTGTGTTCCTATTTAGTTTGAAGCATGCATAACTGTGTCATGCATGTGTCATGCACACCCTTTTTGATTTAATCCAGAGGTTGCACACAGATGTAAACTGATGAATGCTGAATCTGGAGAGTGTTTTACACATAGTGTGGAACCGAATGTTGCCCCATATAGAGCAGCACCCAAAAGCCTTTTTCAGACAAACAGTCCTTTCTATTAGTGCCATGGCAATTGAATGTGTTTACTTCATGTATGATTGCCAACCCACCAGTACCCTGAGATGTTTACATTTCACTTTCAGCATGACATACTGTTAACATGAACTGCATGATGTCACAGCAATGAAGAGGTTTTCAATTAAAAATGTTGAAAAAAATAAATATTATCAACAAATCTCTTCACTGACTAAATAAATAAAAACTTCAAAATAATAGAAATACAGTGAAAGACAGTGATTTTTTAGACTTAAAGAAAAGATCTAAAGAAGGTAAACTAAAAACAAATGTAATGTGGAAACCGAATTGAACTGGTGAGCCAAAAACAGGACTTGAAAGACTGCAAAGAATGAAACAGTGTAGAAGACAAGGAAGAACTTAAAATTATACTGGGTATAAATTCTAAGGTGAACTAAAGAACATAGAACAGGCAACCTGAAGACATAATAAAGTTAAGCAAAGGACAATCTAAAAATGACAAAACAAAACCCCAAAATCCAATTAAATACCCTACAAAATATTTTCACAAGAATAATACCATCTCATGAAGCAAACACGAAGTAAATAGTGACACAATAAAAGCACCACAGGGGAGCAAATCAACTCATGATTTATGAAAAATAACACACATAGCTCTGTCATGGTAGTGTATGCCTTGGGGAATTTGATCTCAAACAGGCCAGGATGCAATAGATTTTAGGCTTAAGTTGACAAAAAAATGACAATGAATAAGCATAACAACAATGAGATTAGAGATGTACCACGCAGTGGATTATAAATGTATCTGTAACCTTTCCACATTTTGTTACAGCTACAATCTTAAGTGTATTTCAATGGTATTTTATATTAGAGAAAATCAAAGTTGTGCATAAATGTGAAGGAGAAAAAGTTAGGGAATGATTGTCCTTTTTTTGTTACAAATACAAATCTGAAAAATGTGATATCAATATGAATTCAGCCCTCTTTACTCTTATAGCCATAAAAACAATCAGTGCAATTAATGGCCTTTGGAATTCACCTAATTAGTAATTAGAGTCCTCCAATGAGTCATTTAATTTCACTATAAAAGAAGCGGACCTAGGAAGACGCAACACAGTTAAGAGATAAAGTTTTTAAGCAGTTTAAAGCAGGGTAACGTAATTAAATATCTACATCTCACAGAGTACTGTACATTACCTTTATCTGAAAAGTTGAAATAGTATTGTACAACTGGAAATCTGCAGCAGCCAGGAGACCCGTGGTAACTATGGATGGAACATGCAGAGAACCACAGCTTGGGTGTGAGAATCTGTTGAAAGGAAAGCCATTAGTCAACACTCAACAAATATTACAACAAATGCTAATGTGGAAAAGTTGGCATTTGATAGCCATTTTTAAAAGAAGGCTATAAAAAGTCCCTTCAAAGTTTGATGCTAGCCATGTAGGGGACACAAGCATGTGAAAGAAGGTGCTCTGATCAGATGAGACCAACAAGTAATTTTTGGCCTACATGCAAAACCCTAGATGTGGACTAAAACTAACACATACACACACCATCTATGCTGTGAAATGTGGTAGTAGCATCAATTTATAGATTGGGAATACTGATGTATCTAATACAGGCAGTCCTGGGGGAAAACCCGTAAGAGGTTGCAAAACACTTGAGCCTGGAATGAAGGTTGAACTTCTATCAGAACAACAACCTGACACATACGGACAGGACAAAAAGGTTGTGGATTAGATCAAAGCGTATTCATGTGTTACAATGTCCAAAAATGCAGCTGAGTCTGTGGCAAGTTGAAAACCGAAAATGAAAACTGCTGTTCAGATGCTCTCTATTCACTCTGACTGTGTTTAAAGTGTTTTGCAAAAAAGAATGGGATAAAAACCTCTTTATATCTGCAAAGCTGATACATAACCCAAAAAACTAGCAGCTGTAACTGTTCATGCATGCCACACTCAGATTTCTATTTGTAAAAAAATATATAAAAGCCATGGATTATTCTTTTTACACTTCACAATTATGCACTACTATGTGTTGGTCTATCTCATAACGCATCAGTTACATTACTTTGAAATTCATGGTTTTAACATACACAGTTTAAAGTAAAGCGAACAAAAGGTGTATAAGTTCTTTATCGAGGAACTGTATTCACTAATACTATTCCAATAATGCAGTAATGACCTGTTAACAATGTTATTTAATCTCAAGGTAACCTATGGAGACACACTGTCTGCTCCATTGTAGACTCACTCACCTCAACATGCAGAAGTGGCTCTCATGATAAGTCCAACCTATTTTCTTTTTAATTCAGCTAATAATGATGTGACCACATTAAGGTACACTGAGACACTGGTAGAGCATTTATTTTTTATTTCAGTTTCATTCCTAGATGTCCAGGTGATCACTAGGTAAAAAAAAAAAGGAAAGACCCTTTTATCCCAATACACACAAAACGGGGGCACATCATGATCGATGCACATGCTTCGTAGTGGTGAGAAGAATCAGTGTTTCCTAAAATTTGTCTGGTGTAAAATGCAGCCTTTTAAACCCCAGGACATTCTTTCTAAATTGTTGCCATGTGATTCTGTAGAAGAGAAACTAGGTTCTTTGGCTTGAAAGAAGTCACATAATGTGTTACACGATTAATGATGAGATGCCAAGTATGCCTGCTTTCTTGAGCATATTATGTCCCCCTATTTCACTGCTGAATAGATTGTTTTTTTCCTCTTAATGGAATTTAAATGTTGTTGTTTTTTCAACTTCAATTCAGTTTTATTTATATAGCGCCAATTCACAACACATGTTGTCTCAAGGCACTTCACAAAAGTCAGGTACATACATTCCAATTAATCCTAACCATTGAACAGTGCAGTCAGATTCAGTTATTTATTCAAATTGGATAAAAAGTTTTTCTATCTAAGGAAACCCAGCAGATTGCATCCAGTCAGTGACTTGCAGCATTCCCTCCTCCTGGATGAGCTTGTAGAGACAGTGGACAGTCACTGGCGTTGACTTTGCAGCAATCCCTCATACTGAGCATGTATGTAGCGACAGTGGAGAGGAAAAACTCCCTTTTAACAGGAAGAAACCTCCAGCAGAACCAGGCTCAGTGTGAGCGGCCATCTGCCACGACCGACTGGGGGTTAGAGAGAACAGAGCAGAGACACAAAGAGAACAAAGAAGCACTGATCCAGGAGTACTTTCTATTGGAAGGAAAAGTAAATGTTAATGGATGTAGCTCCTTTAGTCATTTCACCTAGAAAGAAAGAACATATAAACTCTGAGCCAGTTTTCAAGGTTAGAGTCTGAAAGAGAGCACATAGAGTTAGTCACAATAAAAGCTCAGCCAGTAGCCATGTCTAGGAGAGAGAAAGGGTTAAACACTAAAAGACAGGACCATGTGGATCATCGGTAGAGGGTGAGCATTAAGTTGTTGCCAGCAGAAGCTCGGACGATGCCCCTCACCAGAAAGGTGTCACAGGTAGACACAGAACCAGGCCAGGTGTAGCTTTTAGGAAGAGAAAAGAGAGAACAAAGTTAAAAGCTGAAATAACAGCAAATAATGCAAAATTGGAGAGTAGTGTAAGAATGTAGCGAAGAGGGTGAAAGTGGTCACTATGTCCTCCAGCAGCCTAAGCCTATAGCAGCATAACTACACAGAAGGTTTCAGTTCAGATTATTTAGTTAGACGGCGCTTATTTACAACAATGTCGTTTCAAGGCACCCCACAAAGGGTCCCACTGATGGTCATTGTTATACTAAAAACCACAAGGATTAGGATACTTCTCTCTGTCAGACTGATTATAACCATTGGAAAAGAGAAGGGGTCATACAGGTAGCAGAAATGGAGGGTGTGTTTGCACCTCAACCATAACTGAGCCGGTTTAGGCTAAACCTGACTTTATCAAATTGGAAAGTTTTAAGCCTAGCCTTAAACGTAGACAGGGTGTCCGCCTCACGGACCAAAACCGGGAGCTGGTTCCAATGGAGAGGAGCCTGATAACTAAAGGATCTGCCTCCCATTCTACTTCTAGAGACTCTAGGAACCATCAGTAAACCTGCAGTCTGAGATCGAAGTGCCCTGTTAGGAACATATGGAACAATCAGATCTCTGATGTATGATGGCGCTAGATCATTAAGGGCTTCATATGTGAGGAGGAGAATTTTAAATTCTATTCTGGATTTAACAGGGTGCCAATGAAGGGCAGCTAAAATAGGAGAAATATGATCTCTCTTTTTAATTTTCATCAGAACTCTTGCTGCAGCATTTTGAATCAGCTGAAGTTCTTTTAACTGCATTTTGTGGACATCCTGATAGTAAAGAATTACAATAGTCCAGCCTTGAAGTAACAAATGCATGGACTAGTTTTTCAGCGTCACTCCTGGATAGAATATTTCTAATTTTGGCAATGTTCCGGAGGTGAAAGAAGGAAATCCTAGAAACCTATTTAATATGGGATTTAGATTGACATGTCCTGGTCAAAAATAACACCAAGGTTTTTTACTTTATTATTGGAGGTCAATTTAATGCCATCCAGGTTAAGTGATTGACTAAGCA
This sequence comes from Crenichthys baileyi, assembly GCA_036173005.1. Classification (NCBI taxonomy): domain Eukaryota; kingdom Metazoa; phylum Chordata; class Actinopteri; order Cyprinodontiformes; family Goodeidae; genus Crenichthys; species Crenichthys baileyi. Next base: position 81,970 of record JAHHUM010000878.1, on the reverse strand, counting down.
GTTTCTTTTTTAAAGACTCCGGTCCAAAGACGACAACGTCTGTCTTGTCTGAATTTAGAAGCAAAAAATTTAAAGTCATCCTAGTTTTTTACTTTTTTTTAAGAACTTATGTTCTTGTTTGTTATTTTAGACAGACCTTGATGTAAATCTGCCTACATGTTATTGTCAAGTTAATCCTCCTGCTGGTCAATTGAAATTTCAGAAGCAGATAGGGTATTTACTTGAAATAAATGTCAGAAATTAAATGAAAGTTTACCTCAGCAGCTGCGATGAACTATAACAAAAAGTCACTGAATCAAACTACTCCATTAGCAGCCCTATCATTTCCTCTCTCCTGACCCTTCTGGCTGTATTTTATGGCTATACTCGAGACTTGATCTCACCTACACCCCTGTCTGTCTCATGATCTGTCTCCTTTCCTTTCTGTATTTCAGTTCTGATATTTCTGTCTTTCTCTCCTTCCCGTCTTTTTCTGTCTACTCAGTATTTTATAGCTATTGTAACAGCCACCTGACCTTTCATCTTAGTGATTACTTTATAATGAGACCACAACTCCCTTTTCTCTCTTTACGGCCTACCTCCTTTCCTATCACTTCTCAGCCTTGTGAAAGTGCCATTTTTCTTTTTAAGATTACTGTTGTAACATCTAGAAAAGAGAGAAAAAATTAGGAAAACCGCATTCTAATGCAGGATACAATACATGCAATGCACTTTGCTGGGTTACCCCATAAAATAATTTTTGTTCTTATGTGCTTTCTACTTTGTATCCCACTAAATGCATGCAAGCTTCCAATAGCTCATGTCCAGAAGCATCTCTTACTCTATGAAAGTTTCTTTGCTTATTAAGCTGAAAATATGTTTCTAATCTTTCCACAAATTTCAGAATACAATGCTTTCTAAGAACTGAATGTATTAAACCTGATTTTATTATTTGTAATTAATTGAAACAACATCTCTACCCTTGAGCAGTATAGATTGGTTTCCTAACAGAAACCAACCTAGAGGCAGGACAGAGTGTGTAATAACTACATTGGTCCGTATCAGAAAAAACTTCAGTTCCATAAAAAATGCTCAAAAATTACACAATGACAACATTTTCCACATTTTCCTACTGAAACCTATTTTTTACCTCACTCTGTGACACTATGACATTACATGCATTGGTGCCCAAAACTTACTGGGTGAAATTAGATGTTGCCTTTTAAACCAAAGTCTTATTTTTTTATTTTTTTATTTATTTTTTTATTAAGCCAACCTCCTACAGGGGTTGGACAATGAAACTGAAACACCTGGTTTTAGACCACAATAATTTATTAGTATGGTGTAGGGCCTCCTTTTGCGGCCAATACAGCGTCAATTCGTCTTGGAAATGACATATACAAGTCCTGCACAGTGGTCAGAGGAATTTTAAGCCATTCTTCTTGCAGGATAGTGGCCAGGTCACTACGTGATACTGGTGGAGGAAAACGTTTCCTGACTCGCTCCTCCAAAACACCCCAAAGTGGCTCAATAATATTTAGATCTGGTGACTGTGCAGGCCATGGGAGATGTTCAACTTCACTTTCATGTTAATCAAACCAATCTTTCACCAGTCTTGCTGTGTGTATTGGTGCATTGTCATCCTGATACACGGCACCGCCTTCAGGATACAATGTTTGAACCATTGGATGCACATGGTCCTCAAGAATGGTTCGGTAGTCCTTGGCAGTGACGCGCCCATCTAGCACAAGTATTGGGCCAAGGGAATGCCATGATATGGCAGCCCAAACCATCACTGATCCACCCCCATGCTTCATTCTGGGCATGCAACAGTCTGGGTGGTACGCTTCTTTGGGGCTTCTCCACACCGTAACTCTCCCGGATGTGGGAAAAACAGTAAAGATGGACTCATCAGAGAACAATACATGTTTCACATTGTCCACAGCCCAAGATTTGCGCTCCTTGCACCATTGAAACCGACGTTTGGCATTTGCATGAGTGACCAAAGGTTTGGCTATAGCAGCGTGGCCGTGTATATTGACCCTGTGGAGCTCCCGACGTACAGTTCTGGTGGAAACAGGAGAGTTGAGTTGCACATTTAATTCTGCCATGATTTGGGCAGCCGTGGTTTTATGTTTTTTGGATACAATCCAGGTTAGCACCTGGACATTCCTTTCAGACAGCTTCCTCTTGCATCCACATTTAATCCTGTTGGATGTGGTTCGTCCTTCTTGGTGGTATGCTGACATTACCCTGGATACCGTGGCTCTTGATACATCACAAAGACTTGCTGTCTTGGTCACAGATGCGCCAGCAAGACGTGCACCAACAATTTGTCCTCTTTTGAACTCTGGTATGTCACCCATAATGTTGTGTGCATTTCAATATTTTGAGCAAAACTGTGCTCTTACCCTGCTAATTGAACCTTCACACTCTGCTCTTACTGGTGCAATGTGCAATCAGTGAAGACTGGCTACCAGGCTGGTCCAATTTAGCCATGAAACCTCCCACACTAAAATGACAGGTGTTTCAGTTTCATTGTCCAACCCCTGTATGTTTTAGTGTTTTTGTGCAACTTCTAGGCACTCCTCTCAGTCCAAACTGCATCAGTCTGTGTGGTGCATCAGATGTTTCTGTTCTTCTAAACATTGTTAATCTTTTTATTTAACAGTTGCTGTTTTAAAAAGACATCGGTAACAATTCTGTAACAATATCATCTTCACCTTTTTTTTAGTATGACTGAAGTATAATGAACAAAATGACTGGTTGATCAAAGCTGTGCTCTCATTTCATTCAATGGTCTGGGGGGTTCTAACAAGGAATCAGAAAACTCTGGGTGAGGGAATTTTTGGTCCGAGACTACATACAAAAAAATGTGTAAGGTGTATTAATCTCTTTTATATGACTCACTGATAATTTAAGTGTTTTAGTCACGTTCAAGATACCGCTTTTTGGCGTGGTATAGAAAGAATCATCTCATCTTGAATGTGACTAAAACAAGGGAGATGATTGTAGATTTTAATAGAAACAGGAATAAGTCAAAAACTATTTAACGGTCTATTTCATGGGAGAAGAGGTGGAGGTGGTGGAGGAGTATAAATACCTTGGTGTTCACCTGGACAACAGACTGGAGTAGAGATGCAACTGTCAAGCCATCTACAAGAAGTGACAGAGCAGACTGTACTTCTTGAGTAAGCTTAGGTCCTTCGGTGTTTGCAGCAAGATGCTGCATATATTCTATAAGTCTGTAGTGGAGAGTGTGATCTCTTCTGCCATCATATGCTGGGAAGCAGCATCAGAGCCAGGCACTTAAAAAAGCTCAACAAGCTGATAAAGAAAGTTGGTTCTGTTCTGGGAACTCCTCTAGAACCTCTGGAGATCATTGTGCAAAGAAGGATTCTTCATAAAATGGAAAATATTATGGAGAACCCTGAGCATCCTCTTCATTAGACTGTCCTACAACAACAAGTGTCTTCAGTCAGAGACTTCTTAAGATGTGCTGTAAGACAGAGCGCTACAGGAGATCCTTCCTGTCCACAGCCATCAGCATCTACAACGGCTCTTTGAAGAAACCTGCATAATATACAACAACATTTAATTTCCCTTTGGGATTAATAAAGTATTTTTTAATTGAATTGAATTGAATTGAGTTGAACTGAATATCCGCTTAAACATTTTATATGCAACACACAAAGCTGCTCAAAGTGCAGTGCCCACATGGAGATAAAAAAAACAAGCTTGTATTCCAGGGTTATACTAAACAGAAGGATCCTTTTTGATTATTTTAATTAGAAAATTGACAAAAACTTTTTAGGATAAACATATTAATCTGTTGACTTGTATTTGAGAACCATTAAGACCATTTTATTCAACTGGTTTGGTAAAAAGACAAAACAAGGTGGTATGTGAACCTTTTTTTGATGACAATCTGCAGCTAAGATGTTTTATTAGTAGCAACTGCTTTGGGGTTCAGAACCTCAGGTAGCTGCCAAGTTTGATTTTAGCATTAGTTAAGCTGATATTTTCATTCATAATACAACCAATATAAACAATACCTTTTTGTTCTCTGCTTGACACCATGCACAACAAATGAGAATAACTTACCCCCTTATCCACCTTATTCCTAGTGGCGTTGCTGTAGGATTGATTCTATCGGCAAATACACGTGTATTTGCTTATAAAAGCACAGAAAACGACAGATCAAATTCCAATGAAATTATATTTTTACCTCCATTCTTCATCCGTAGCTTTGGAGTTGATAGCAGCTAAATATGTTAGCAAAAGTAGCCACGGTCTATTTCTTAAGGTCATCCTCAAGGTCTTCGAAAAATTAAAATGCAGCTGTGATTATATTATCCTAATTAGAGGGTAAAAGTTGATATTCCCACATGTTTTATATGATAAGAATACGAGTCCAAACATAATTCACTCAAAGCATCATGGGTTATTGGAATATGGTGGATAGTGTAGTTAATTTATATGTCCCATCCAATGTTTCCCTCAACACAACTTCAGCCTGAAGAATGTTTTGTTTAATGCTAATAACAATGTTATTGTGAAGGACGTCCATGGGTAATTCAGGATCTTTATTAAAATTTCCAAGCCCATCTAGATTGAGTCCTCTTTTCCTAAACAGATGAAAAAAAAGACCCTTTTACAGTTTGAAACTATTAAAAACCGTTTTAATTATTAGTTTCGTAAAACTGCCTCATTTAACCAGTCAGGGTGCTTAGTTTGGGCCTCCTGTTGCTTGGAAACCCAAAATGTTGATTAGATGTACCAACAAGTAGCAAACTGCAGACTCAAGAACTTCTCCAAGCAGCGTTTGTAGATCTTCAGGCAGGTGCACACAGAAACACAATCAACAGACCCATGAGGTGTCAGACTCACTGAGAGCCAATTTTGCTTGTTTTGACTTCCACTCACTCAAAACCAATGCACCCCTACCCACCCTCAATCCACTGACAAGCATACAGAGGAGAAAAAATCAGAACCGAGCAATCAAGCAGAGAGGATGTGTCTCCACAGGAGGGACAGCAAGAAAGAGACAAGAACGGGAGACAGAGACAGAAACAAAATGAGACTGCAGGGAAAAAGATTAGGAAATACGAAGGAAGAGGGGAACACAATCAGATGGGGATATATCTGTGAAAAGTAAACCTGTCTGAAAGTCTGATGATGTTTATGCTATTATTAATCATGAAGTGCTACCAAGATATGCAATTTTCCTTTTACAGTTTAGTTTTTACAGTTGAGTTCAAGTTGCAGCAATCTTAAACTATGTGAGACATCTTTTCAAGATTGCACATATTTTCAGAGTTTCTATGGAGAGTTTCTATTTCTCAAAAAATGTATCCTGATCATCTTTTTTTTGTTTTAATTGCTCAAAGCATTCTGATTTGCTAAAAATGAAGCAAGGGTTTTCTTTCTTTGTTTTGTGGTTTTGTTTTTTTTTGTTTTTTTGGTGCATTTAAATGTCCCTTTGAACTTGTTTTTAGTATATTTTTTATAATGGAATTCCACTCCAATACATCTTTGGTTTCCCACTGCCCTGTTGATGATTACCACTACTTAGTTATTGCCATTATGACCAAAGCTATGTCTTCATATCTAGCCTTGGTTTTGTGTAAAAAAAACTTTATTGTGGTTTCCAAAGTTTAATTAAGGTTGTAGCAGTGAGTCCTCCATGGAAGGTTGATTAGATTTAGGTGTTATAGTGTTAATTTGTGACCCATGCTCACTGTATTCTCTGATTATAATTTTAATTACTAGAAAATTGAATCATGCTAAGATATGTTTTGTATCTGTTAGCTGTCTAAATATATATTTTGAAATTTACATTTATTTTTCACTTCATATTTTTATCCAGTGAAGAAATTATAGATGGAGATTTTGAAGAATGAGTCACTTTTTAATAAATATTGTTGGACTACCTGACAAAACTATTTCTTATACCTGTTTGTCATTTTGTAACAGCAGTGAGGTCGGGTTTTGCACAGAAAACTTCTGTTCATTGATCTTGTTTCTTTTTGTGTAATAAAAAAGCCTCTATTTATTGAGGGATGAAAAGTTTTGGTTTTTTTTGTCCAAGTTTAAGTTGAAATTTCTCATGATATAAAAGTGTTAATTACTGTTTATTGTACTGTCAAGTGCTGCTTCTCTCTATAAAAGTGTGAAGCAGATTTAATAACAGAGAGTTGCTCATTACAAGTTGTTCCAGACATTAGACCAGATATCTTATTTGGACTTTTGGACAGAAAATTTCAGAACCTCTTGTGTAAGGTTGACTTCTTTAGTTAACATTAAACTAAGCAGATTGATGAAAATAATCACATGAGAATACAACTGCAATAAAATGACTACACTTGTGAATGTGATCTGAAGTCTAAAGTTATTCCCATCATTGATTTCTCTGCACCAAATGTCTGTCTACCTATCTTAATTAATCTTATTATTTCTCCATACACAAAAGCTTGTCAGGATTTAATCTATTTACATTCACTTTTCAGATTTCTCAGAGTTTCAGGTTTAACGTTAACAGAAACAGAGAGGTGAGCAGTTGAAGGTAGCATCAGTATGGATTGATAGGGACTAGAGTGAAGTTTTGTAATAGACAAGAAGATGAATGAAGAAGAGACTGAGGCTGGACAGAATAACAAAGAAAGTCTGCAGAAGACATACCAAGCATTAGGGTGATTCAGAATTAATATGCATACACTGTGAAACATCAAATCTAGTTATGGTGTTGCATTCTTCTATCACTTGTTTTACATTACCATGTGTCACTCTTTGTTAACTTTGTAACCATGCTATTATGTCTTCTTTCTTACATCTTTCACAAACAACAATCTGGTTAATTAGATTTTTACGATGTAACGTATCATTTAACAAAATGCAAGCCTGTCACCACTGAAGCCTTGTTTTCCCCAATGTTTGTTCTTTATTTTAATAATTATTATTGCAGAGGAAGTAAATAGCAAAGAAACATGATAAGTAGGCAAATCAGTTGAGGGCATAAAAGCCACAAGGCCCAAATCTATCAAGCACACAGAAAGGCTTATGATGTAAATGTCAAACTTTAAGCCATCCTGTATGCTTAATTGAACAAAGGGTAGCCCATTTTTATTTTTTCTAATGTCTGTGAAATTATATCCTTTTAGAAATTACATGCCACAGGGCTTACATTTACAAGAATTTAAACTGAATAAATATTACGTGTGACTATAATCAATCAGAATGTTTTACAGTCAATGTGGAAAATGATTTGTAGAAGATGTATTTCAAAAAGCTAAACAAAACTTTAGTACATTCAAAGTAAAATGGGTGGGGTGGGACTGTGGCAAATATATAAGCAACTGGAGATATTTGTTATGGAACAATTTTCAGAGATATGAGTGGGAGGAGAAATGGAAAAAAAGTTGGATTGTTAAAAGAAAATTGTACTGAAAGAGAACAAAAACGAGTTTATAGATTATTAATAAAAATGTTCATAGTCAACACTGTCACTCTCCAGTCCATACATCACCCTATACACTTGCATATCATGAAGGAGGGCATCTGCCCACTAAGGTCCATGAACAGCACAAAAACTATGAAGATGTCTTCTAGCAACACAGAGGTAATTGTACAAGATAATACAAATAAAGATAGGTCACTGCAACACAAGGACACAGAAGAGAAAGGAGAGAATCAAGAAACAGGCTCAAGTTTGTGCAGCAAATCACTGATTTTGTCAGATATTTCTCCATCTGTCAGCATGCCAGATAATGCACAACTGATGTTAAAAAATGCTGAGGATTTTGTTAAACTATCTACATTAAAGTTAATTTTGCAAATAATTTTAAGTAAAACTTTATTTCAAAATACGACAAAAACAGAAGATGTTAGCCAAGGTGGTAAGTCATGTGAAGTTAATCAAGATTACCTTGTTGGATTTATTTTCCTCTATAATATTGTTTTTGCTCTTGCTTAATGGAGAAAATAACAAAAAAAAAAACATGCTCCTTGTTTATTTAAATCCATTAATACCAAATCCTTTTTGTGAGGGACAGGTACACCTCTCACTTTCACACTTGGCCAAAATGCTGCTCACTATGCGGCATTGACATGCATGTACACCAATAACAACACGGCAAGAAACACAGAAAGATATACAAGGTAATGTTCACATAGCTTTAGTGTTAACAGAGCTTGTTTTCACACACAGGTCCTCCAGGGTTTTCTTTTATTTCCTTTTGTACTCTGCCGGATACCACTAGAGGAAGTATCAAAACATACGTTCATGGTGGCCAGCTCGTGGTCCCACAATGCCTTTATTTGTCTCTGTTAAATTGGTAATGAAAATTACAAATTACACTTGAGGCAAATAAAATGCAGTCTTCTTTAGAGTGCATGCAACTTGAAACTAGAGCAGCAATTCAATTACTGGGATGAAAAGAAGCGATGATTAGACAAGAGCGGCCTAAGGACAAAACCTCTGACTGTCCTTTTAAAGATCAAGTTAAGGCCCAGACCTAAATTTCCATTTAATGATTTATCAAGTAACTTATAAAGTAAAAAACCAAAGAACATTAAAAAATAAATAACTACTTATTACTTCTATGAATACCCACTAAAAGACATGAAGGCACTTAGCTTTCCAGCAAGTCTTAAGAAGCCTTACAAATTCTCATTTGATAACTGAGATTCTTTAAAGTCAGAGTGTTCTTCCTTATTAGCAATACTTACAAGTTAGATTAAATGAAACCAGTGTAAGAGTGTTTGGTTGTTGTCTCCCTTTTTGTTGGTTTACTCTGGTTACAGATAAATATCTGAAATGTATTCAGGTCCTGCACTGCAGTAATTTTTGCCCATTCTTTGTAAGAAAGCGCTTCCTATAGATTCTCACTAGATTTAGGACAGGCGGCATTTCTAACACATAAATATGATTTGATCTGAACTACTGAATTCTGGCTATATATTTGAGTACCCACCGATGTAGGAAAACAAAAGTTAAGTAATCTGCTGTTTGTGTACCCAGCGTGCTTTCATGGTAAAAATAGTAATTAAGACACGTTTCTCTTGTAACTTTCTTCCTAAGCTTCTACAGGAAAGGAATCAGTCAGAAGATCCCCAGAAGAGATGGCGTCTCTAATTTTTTTCCCCCCTGCCTGAAAAAGGACAGCATAGGAGCGCCAGTATTGCACGCCTACCTGCACGCCGGTCCAGGTAGCAGAAGCTACCGTCCCTCTTTGCTGCCACTGAGAGTTGTGCCAGGGTTCTTTGCTCTTCTTCGCTACTGAACTCATCGCTCTAACCTCCTTTCTTATTAACGGTTCATGAGGTAGTGTTTGGCCAAAGAAAATTAGTTTAGGATGAACCTGTCTAAATGTTCTATATTTAATTGTGTTTTGCTTTGTTTGTGGTGGTAAAACAGCTACCTGGTGAAGCTAAACAGGCCTTTAAGCCTTGAGGCTAGTATATTTGTTCTGTGTTGTGTTATAAAGTTACGACAAACTTTATTTTAATGAATGGTTTGAACACAGATTGGCCACAACACAACTGATGCAGCAGGAGCTCATAGACATCTTAATTTTTGTAGTAATGGTATTTCAATCACATGTAACTGAAAGAGTGTGTAAAGAAGCTGCTTTCCTTTGTTAACCAAAACTGCTAATACTAATGCCAGAATAGTGAAATATTTATATATGACAAGTCGCCATCTTGGGTCCATAGACGCTCCTCTCCGCCATTTTAGTTGTCCATTACTCCATCTGATGGCTAGTTAAAATAACATTAAGATCCATTGTCCAAAATATTTTTGATTTGTAATTCAGCAAATAATATTTCCTAAAATAATATTTTTACTAAAATAATGGTGGCTGAATAAAACAACATTAAGAATCAATTATCCAAACAGGTTATTGACTTCTAGTTTGGCAAATCATTATTTAAAATATAACTTTCTTTTAAATACTTACCTTCTGATATTGAATTGTGACTGGTTATTTGAAAACATGACATTTGCTTTCCTTAATTAGTTTTAACTCATTTTACCTAATATCCAAATTCTTCAAGATAAACTTAGGTTTTCAAAGATAACTATCCTCATATCATTGCATCAGTTCTATTGGTTCCCTTGTTCCTGTGTTTGTACATAATTCATTAGTTTTCTTTATTCTTCTGTTTTGCTTGGTAGTTTTAGTTAACTTTTTCTAGCCTAGTAAAGAGTTTGTTAGTTGAAACAGGTTTAACTTGGAGTTGAATTGTATCTGTTAACAAATTCTTATATTTTAGGTAGAAGTTGTCATGAATTTATCCCGTATGTGTGCAGAGTTTGCTGTTTTAAGAATGCCAGTACCCAAATCACTCTTTCATCTATTGTTCTAATATCAATTCCATATTGGGCTGGTATTCACAGGGCAATATGTAACACACCAAAAGTTTATTTAATAATTAATTAAATAACTTAAGAAGATTATTGCACAACATTGTTTTGAAATTGTTGTCTGCCTGTCTTGTCCATTATGATGTGTGCTGCTGCTGTTCTAGGCCAGGTTACCCTTGTGAAAGAGGTCTCGTTTTTAGTGGGTGTTTTTATCTGGTTTATCTGGTTAAATACAGGTTTCAAGTCCTTTGTCGTCTCTAACAGGTTTTCCTTCACCAGTGCGCTGCATTTTCTGTAGCTCCATTCATCTTCCCACCAACCCTAACCAAATAGAACTGATTTAAATCAAATGTACCCCTCTTTTCTCCACAGAAGAAAAACATTCCCAGGGTACCATGTTGCCACCACAATGTGTGTGCATTGCAATGATGTGTTTAGGTTAATGTGTAGTTTTAGTTTTCCTCGTCACAGCATTTCGCATGAGATCAAGTAGTTACCTTTTTTCTGTCATCTGCCTCCAACTTTAAGTGGGTTTTGTATGTCTTCCTGTCACCATTGGTTGGCTTCTTGCCACTTTTCCATTAAGACCTGAATTTCCATTTCACAATTATGTACGACTCAGTGTTGATCTATCACATAAACTTTAAATAAAATACACAGAAATTTGTGGATGTAATGTAACAAAATGTGGACGAATCCAACGGGTGCGAATACTGTTGCAAGTCATTGTTCCTCACGTCACACCTAATAAAAGTCAGGATAAGGTTCTAGCTCCTTAATATAAAGAGGAAAAAGTTTGCAAAATGGATGGATTTAAATGCTTAGTTTGACAGGGGGAGTTAAACAGATAATCACACAGTTATCAGTATTTACTGTCAACTTACAAATTACCTTTTACACTGAACAATTCACTGGCTGATCACTGATCCCAGCTTTTATTTTTAATTACATCACTCAAGCTTTCATTAAATGAAATCCAAATCGTCAGCGGAAGGTTTTTCTTGCCTGGCTGATAATAACCATTAAAATATGATGTAATTAACAACTAATACGTGTCCAAATGCTGATACTGAAGCAGGAAAATTATTTAAGACATATTTACACTTCCCGCCCTTCCCAGAACAGCTTAAGTGCAAAATCTCTGTGCTCTTTTCTGTGTCAGGCATAAAACTGATGAGTGCACAGACTCAGCATGTTATAATTTCCTATCTGTAAAGAGGCTCAGTGCTGAGCTTTTATGATTTATTTGTGTTCAATTATTTCAACTTCTTAAAAAAAAAAAAAAAACTAAGAATATCCAGATTTTATTCAACCTTAGGGGTGAGTTTATCTCACAAGTCAAATCACAAGACAGCACACAGATCTTCATCATTTGTAAAGGGTTGACATTATCGGCACAAAACATCAATAGAAACAACATTGGTAAAAAATCTGTAGCTCCCAAGTGAGCGTTACTCAGATGTAACAACACTGCTCTATTTTAACTATCATTTTATCTGCTACATGTTGAACCTTAAATTTCCTGTAATTTTCCTGTTAATTGCCTTTGGAGGTCAATAAAACACATTCAGTTTATGGCTATTGGAAGTTTCTGCTACACAAGCTCCTTGGCATTGGTTTTGGATTTTGGCATTAGTTTTGGATCACTTACCTCCTGCTTTTTTCAGTGTGTCTATCTTTTAATGACAAAGAGCAGGACCCAAATGCAAGGAGGAGGCAGGCAGATAAAAAGCAAAAAAAAAAAAAAAGGAAATTCAAAACATATAGAAACTAATTCAAAGAAATACATCACAAGAGGAACACAATGGATCCGGCTGGCGAGAATCTGTCTAACTGAAATATATTTAGGCTAGAAAGTTGATTACTCAACAAGGAGCAGGTGGTTGATTAGAAACTGGGTGCAGCTGTGAGGGAAGAAAAGTAACTGAAGTAGAACTGAGGAAATGGGAGAAATGGCTGAAAACACAGGGAACAGAGTATAAATTCAAAATACCAAAATAAAGCAAAAAATAAAACCATGATGGAGACATACCCGAAATAACCTGCAGCTGTAACTGCAGGGAGAGGGTGGTTATACAAAGATCATGACACTATCTTTGTAAGGCTGGGCCAGATTATCATTATGTATGTGTATTGCATATATCTTGAGCCATTTCAAATTCAACTTCAGGTGACATTTTTTGCTGCCTCACAACCTTCTTTTTCTGGTCTGTGTGGTTTTCTGCAAACACATTGATAATCAGAACAGTTTGGGGTTCTGATTAAAAGAGACTTCTGACTGAAAAAAAATGGTCTCGTCAGTGCTGGCTGTGAACCAACGTGCCATTCTCAAGTCTTTTGCAGACTCTAACGGGTTTTATTCCAAGATTGCCTTGTATTTAGCTCAATCCATCTTACCACGAAGTCTGACCATCTTTCCTGTCTCTGTTAAACTAAAGTATTCCACTAAAGTATTCCCACAGCATAATGCTGCTGTCACCATTTTTCACCATTGCCTAGTGTGCTCATGGTGCTAGTTTTCTGCTACAGTTTCACTTGTGTCCCCTACATAGCTTGTTGTTATTATTATTTTCGCATTCTCTCAACAGTTCTGTCATGCTTTGCCATTTTGGAGTTGTGTTTTTATTTTTTGTTCTCTTTTGATTAGTGTTTCCCGGGTTTTGTCATTTTGTATTGTTAAGTTTCTGTCCTCATGTTTGTTTTTTCTCCCTCAGCAGCCAGTCTCGTTTAGTGTAATCAGTCACCTTCTCTCAGTTCCCCTGCAACCCGGTTCCACACCTGTTTCATGTTTCATCTGATTACCTGTCACCTATTTTCATTGGTTCTCCCTCCTCTCTCCCTCAGTATATATGTTTGGTTATTTTCATTGTTCCTCGCTCAGTCCTCCTGTTACTTCCATGCTGATCCCTGTTCCTTGTCATTTTGGAAACTCGTGTAAGTTTATCTTTTTGTTATTAAAGCTTCAAGATTCTCATATCCACTATGCTGCTGCCAAGTGTTTTTCTGCACTCCAGTTCCGTTCAGCAACAAATTATGTCAGAGGGACCGAGCCTACAAATGGACCGGGCAGAAAAACTGAAGCAGTGGATTCATCAGCAGGATGAGGAAATCAAGGCCAGATACAGGGAGGACGTAGAAATAGAGCCCTCTCCCATTCTGTTGGCCAAGATGGAGGAAGTATTTGGAGGTTCCGGGCTGGTTCTGGCTTCTCCTGGCTTTAAGCAGAGCCAGAGGTCCCCCTCATTTGCCTCAACTGCTCCAGTGTCTTCCTCCTCTCACCGACGGCGCCGCCGTTGTCAGCCTTCCGCAGAAATCCCAGAGGGGTCCGAGGAGGGACCGCCTCTGATTCGTGTCCCAGAGGAGTCTGAGGACGGATTGCTTCTTATCCAAGTTCCAGAAGAGCCTACTGACCGTTTTCCAGGCCTTACTGACCGTTTTCCAGGCCTGACTGACTGTGCTCCAGACCCTATTAACTGTTCCAGGGCTGACCGACTGTGCTCCTGAGCTGACCGACTGTGCTCCTGAGCTGACCGACTGTGCTCCTGAGCTGACCGACTGTGCTCCTGAGCTGACCGACTGTGCTCCAGACCCGACAGACTGGGCTCCAGACCCGACAGACTGGGCTCCAGACCCGACAGACTGGGCTCCAGACCCGACAGACTGGGCTCCAGGTCCTATTTACTGTGCTCCTGAGCTGACCGACTGTGCTCCTGAGCTGACCGACTGTGCTCCTGAGCTGACCGACTGTGCACCTGAGCTGACCGACTGGGCTCCAGACCCGACAGACTGGGCTCCAGACCCGACAGACTGGGCTCCAGACCCGACAGACTGTGTTCCAGGTCCTATTTACTGTGTTCCAGGGCTGACTGACTGTGCGTGGGGGGGGTTAATGTCATGCTTTGCCATTTTGGAGTTGTGTTTTTATTTTTTGTTCTCTTTTGATTAGTGTTCCCCGGGTTTTGTCATTTTGTATTGTTTCTTAAGTTTCTGTCCTCATGTTTGTTTTTTCTCCCTCAGCAGCCAGTCTCTTCTTCTTCTTCTTCTTCGTCTTCTTCTTCTTCTGGTGTTTAATAGCGGTTGGCAAGAAACTGTAGGTGCGCATTACCGCCACCACTGGTATGTGTTCATCATGGATTAATATCTACCTATATACTTAAATTCTATTAATTTTTTTTTCTTTTTAGAAATCTTAAAATTATTTGTATATGTTTGCTCCCTGTTGTCTTTTGTAATGAATCTATTATACTGAACTTTTTTTTAATCCTTTCAAATTCTCTCTTCATACCTCTTCTTTCCAGCTTATATTTCTGACACTCTATAAAAACATGTTCAATTGTTTCATCCATCCCACAGTGGTCACATTGTCCTGTACTATGTTTATGCATTTTAAAAAGTGTATAATTAAGTCCTGTATGTCCTAGTCTTAGTCTTGTTATTACCCTTTCCTCCTTTCTGTTCCTTCTTCCAGTTCTTTTTTCACCGACTGCCTTTTTGATCCTATAAAACCATCTTCCTTTTCTTTCTCCATCCCACCTTTTCTGCCATTCTTTCTTCAATTTTTGTTTGATGCTTTTTGCTTCTGATTTACTTAAAGGTACTGTAAAATTGATATGATTTTGTGTTGCCTTCTTAGCCATCTTATCTGCCATCTCATTTCCTTTAACCCCAATATGTGCTGGAACCCATAAAAATACTATTGATAAACCCATCATTTGTAGTCTGAATAAAGTATGCTGTATTTCTAGTAAAATGTCTGGCCTGCTGTCTGAATGGTTATGTTTTAAACTCAATAATACTGAACTTGAATCTGAACAAATTATTGTTTTTAAAGGTTTTATGTCTTCCACCCACTGTACTGCTAAAAGTATTGCTAACATTCCTCCTGTGTATACTGATAAACCATTTGTGATTCGTTTTCCTACTCTTATTTGAAATTCCGGTATTATGAATGCTATTCCTATTTTATCATTTATTTTCGATGCATCTGTATAAATCTGAAGATATTGATAATAATTATTAACATATTCCTGTACTATATTTAACTCTAATATACATGTTTTCTTTTTCCCATTAATGACATATCTACCTGTGCTTCTGGTAAGATTCAGGGTGGCACAACAGCTACTGGTAATATCGGACTTATTACTGTATTTTGTATATGAAACTTTTCTGTTATTTTTTTAATGATCCATCCAAAACTTCTTGTCTCTTTTTTTAATCTTTTCTCAAGATTTCTTTTGTTGGATGACCCGGGTTATTGCCTTGTAAATTTATCCAGTATTTATTAATTGTGTTCTCCTCAAATCTAACGGCATTTCTCCCATTTCTACTTCGAGTGCTGCTGTTGGGGTTGTTTTGAAAGCTCCTGTACAAATTCTTAATGCTTGATGTTGAATAATGTCTAATTTTTCCAGATGTGTCTTTGCTGCTGAACCATATATAATACTTCCATAATTTATATTTGATCTGATCAATCCTGTGTAAATTTGTTTTAACGCTTCCCTATCTGCTCCCCAGTCACTGCCAGCCAAACATCGCATAATATTTAATACTTTCTTACATTTATCCATTATTTTCTGAATATGTATATTCCATAGGATTTTCTCATCAAACCATACTCCTAAAAATTTTATACATTTAACTTGTTCTAATTCTTGATTATATAGTTTTAATTTTATTTCCTCTCTTGTTTTTTTTTTCGTGTAAATACCATAACTTTTGTTTTCTCGACTGAGAACTTAAATCCCCATTGAAAAGCCCACTCCTCTATCCTTTTTATCTCCGCCTGTATTTTCTTTCCAGTTATCTTTACATTTTTCCCCCTTTTCCATATGGCTCCATCATCTGCAAAAAGTTAACATCCCATTTCTTTTCCAATTTCTGTAAATACATCATTTATCATTGTAGTGAACAATATTGGACTTATAATACTACCTTGTGGCGTACCATTGTCTACAGCATAGTTTGTTGACATTTCTTGATCTATTTTAACTTGAAGAGTTCTATTTGTAAAAATTTTGAATCCAGTTAAATATTTTCCCATTGATTTTCATTTTATTTAATTTAATCAGTAATCCTTCAACCCACATCATGTCATAAGCTTTCTCTATGTCAAAAAATACAGCTACTACACTTTCTTTATTAACTTGCGCTCTTCTGATTTCATGTTCTAAACATAATGTTGGGTCATTAGTATTTCTCCCTTTTCTAAAACCACTTTGCACTTTAGTAATGTACCCGTTCTTATTCAAATAATATGTTAACCTATTATTAATAATTTTTTCCATTATTTTGCATACATTTGATGTTAAAGCAATTGGTCTATAATTTTCTGGTTTTGTGTTGTCTTTTCCTGGTTTAGCTATTGGTACGATGATTGACTCCTTCCAGCTCTGAGGCAGCTCTCCCTCCTCCCAGACTTTATTATAAAGCTCTAATATGACGTCTTTGGATGATTCACTGAGATGTTGTATCATTGTGTAACAAATCTGATCTTTACCGGGTGCTGTGTTCTTAATTTTTCTAAGCACAGAGTTCAGTTCTGCTTTTGTAAATGGTTCATTCATTAAGTTATTTGTTTCTTAAGTGTTCTGTAGTAAATATTTGTATTTCAGTTTTGTGGCTTCCCTCCCTTTCCTTCCCTCATCACTAATGTTACTTGAACTATGAATTTTATTGAATGTTTTAGCTAGTATTTCAGCTTTTTCTTCATCTTTTATTATAGTTGTATTTTCTACTTCTAATATTGGATATCCATATTCTTTCTTAATACCATTCATTCTTTTAATTGTTTCCCATATTTTATCAATTTTTGTTTCTCTCCCTACCGTACTACAAAAAATCCTCCAATATTCTCTTTTTGCATTCCTAATAATTTTCCTTACCATTGCTTGTTTTCTCTTATATTCAATGAGGTTCTGAAATATTGGATTTCTTTTAAGTGTTTTAAATGCTTTATTTCTTAATTTTATCACTTCTCTACATTCACTGGTCCACCATGGTACCATTTTCTTATCACACCGTCTTTCTCCTTTTCTTATTGAATTTTCTGCAGCTTCTATAATTATCTTACAAACACATTCATTTATATTATTTACATCCATTTTCATATCTATTTTTCCTAGATTCTTTTCATTACGATATTGAAATTTAATCCAGTCTGCCTTATTAAAATTCCATTTATTTATTTTTACATTCTTAATGTTTAATGTTAGTCCTGTTTTGATCTTAATGGGATAATGATCACTACCTATTGTTGTGTTTTTATCAATATCCCACTCACATATACCAGCTAACGAATTTGATACCAAAGTTAAATCAATTGCTGACTCTGTTCCTGTTCTTACATTAATTCTTGTACCCCTCCCATCATTAAGACATACTAAATTTTTAGTTTCTATTACTTTTTCTATAACTTGTCCGTTTTTATCATTACATTTTCCCCATATTGTGCTATTAGCATTAAAATCCCTGCACCATATTACTTTCTCCTCCAGATATTCTAACATCTCTTCCATCAATTCCATTGATAATGTTTTACATGGATTATAAAAATTAATTATCTTCCATTTTCCTTCTTTTTCCCAAATTTCAACAACTATATACTCTAAATCTTTACCTTTTTTTACTATTTGATATTGAACTCCTTCCTTTATAAATATCGCACACCCTCCTCCATTTCTTTCTGGTCGATCCCTTCTTATACTATCATACCCTTTAATAACAAAATCTAATGATGGTTTTAACCATGTCTCCTGTAAACAAATCACCTCTGATTTCTCTTCTAGTCCATCAATATACCCTTTCAGTTCCTGTCCGTTAGCTATCAGACTTCTAGCATTCCAGTGTAGTATTCTCATATGTTATCAGCTGAGGTTCCTGGTCTCCCCTCTGTTTCTAACTTCTTGTTGATGTTCTCCCAAGATTCCTCTTTGAAACCCAGAAATTTTTCCGCTCCTCTCACAATTATTTTATTTTTTTCAGTTTTATGTTTGGCCTGGTCTGTACAGTTGATGACGTAAGCAATGAATAGTTTTATTTTTTTTACCGATAACTCAATATTCTCCTCTGTTTGCAGTTTTTGAGGAATTTGTCTCTCTTTTTGTTCCACCTCTCTTACAGCAGCCAGTCTCGTTTAGTGTAATCAGTAACCTTCTCTCAGTTCCCCTTCCACACCTGTTTCATTTTTTATCTGATTACCTGTCACCTATTTTCATTGGTTCTCCCTCCTCTCTCCCTCAGTATATATGTTTAGTTATTTTCATTGTTCCTCGCTCGGCCCTCCTGTTACTTCCGTGCTGATCCCTGTTCCTTGTCATTTTGGAAACTCGTGTAAGTTTATCTTTTTGTTATTAAAGCCTCAAGATTCTCATATCCACTATGCTGCTGCCAAGTGTTTTTCCGTTCAACAACCCATTATGACAAGTTCAAACATTTTGCCACTCTACTAAATAGGCCAGATTTGTGGAGTGTACCACTTACAGTTAACAGATTCATCCACCTGATCTGTGGACCCCTAAAGCTCCTCCAGAGTTACCATAAGCCTCTTTTTGTTTCTCTGATCAATCCTCTTCTTACCAGGCAGTTTCGGTAGAAGGCCATGGTTTGTAATTAGGCCACACTATTTTCATTTTCATATAATGAACAGTGACTCGAGATATCTTAGCCTTGGGGCATTGTTTTATAGTCTAATCTGCTCTTAACCTTTTCCCAACTTTATCCGTGACCCGTTTAGTGTATTCTTTGGTCTTCATGATGATGGTTGTTTACTGTTTGAAGCTTTTACAGAAAAGCTGCTTTGTATTTAAGGCAAATTATACACAACTGGTCTCTATTTGCTACTGAGGTGACTTTTCAAGGCAACTGGTTTCAATAGATTGTAGTGGTTAGTAAAAGGGGCTAAATATGCATGCTCAATACACTGTCAGATTTTTAGAAGATCTTATACTGATACTCATTTAATGTATAATTGTAAAGTGGGAGGAAAATGACATAAGGGGAAATTGATACTTATGTGACTTTCAAGGTGGCATGGATGTTGGTGTAATATGACCTGGTCTGACTATTTCAGGATTTACTTATTTACTGGGATTTTTAAGCACAACCGTATTTCAGGTTTACAGATAATGGTCCCAAAAAGAGAACATAAGTGGCAGTTCAATAGATGAAGTTAAAATGATAAAAGATTGTTATTATAAATTACCTTAAAGTAGAGATGCTAAAGCAATACTTCTGTTACTCTGACCTAGTGGTCTAAAGCATGTTTGAGCTTTAAGCCTGTCTACTGCTGAGATATTGGTGCTCTTGGTCATTATTCCCTTTTTATCAGCCACACAGAAGACTCTTTGCAGTTAGCCTCAAGGATTAACATTGCTCAACTTGGAATAACAAGAGGCTAACAATGTAGACTACAACTTGGAAACTGTTGTTTCAACTACTGTTGGGGTATTTTGGCATTTTGTTGTGTTCTGAGATTTTTTTTAATGATTAATATAAGCATTTATTTTTCCATTTTACCTTAGTTAACAAAACAGGAGTGAGTTTGTTGTTTGCTATTAAAAGTAGGATTATATTTACTAAAATACATTAGTGAATTAAGAATTGCTTTTCATGAATTATTAATATAACGACATGGTGTGATCAATTCAGCAAAATGGCTGGTAATGACATGTTCATGGTCAATGCTATTTTCATGTTATCAGGAGCAAATTATTCAAAATTTGTTAATGGAAATTGACAGATTTTTACATTGATCTTTTCAGAACTGAAAGTTGAACTGCATGCATTAATCTTTAATGTATTTACCTTTGCATAGATTTCTGAAAAGCTTATTTTATTACGAAAGGCTCATTATGCCTTTCTGTGTATTTTTAAAAACAGATTTTCTATAAAGTTCATGTAAATGATAAATCATCTTTAAACTCCAGGGTTAATTGTGGAGTACCACAGGGTTCAGTACTTGGGCCAATTCTCTTTACTATATATATGCTTCCAATAGGTAAAATTATCAGGCAGCATAGAATAAATTTTCACTGTTACGCTGATGACACTCAGCTTTACTTATCCATAAATCCTGATGAGCCCAACCAGTTAGATAGACTACAAGCATATCTTGAAGACATAAAAACTTGGATGACTTTAAATTTTCTGCTTCTAAATTCAGACAAGACAGAAGTTGTCGTCTTTGGACCGGAGTTTTTAAAAAAGAAACTGCTTAGTCAATCACTTAACCTGGATGGCATTAAATTGACCTCCGATAATAAAGTAAAAAACCTTGGTGTTATTTTTGACCAGGACATGTCATTTAAATCCCATATTAAACAGGTTTTCCCAGGATTTCCTTCTTTCATCTCCGGAACATTGCCAAAATTAGAAATATCCTGTCCAGGATTGATGCTGAAAAACTAGTCCATGCATTTGTTACTTCAAGGCTGGACTATTGTAATTCTTTACTATCAGGATGTCCACAAAATGCAGTTAAAAGCCTTCAGCTGATTCAAAATGCTGCAGCAAGAGTTCTGATGAAAATTAAAAAGAGAGATCATATTTCCCCTACTTTAGCTTCCCTTCATTGGCTCCCTGTTAAATCCAGAATAGAATTAAAATTCTCCTCCTCACATATAAAGCCCTTAATGATTTAGCTCCATCATACATCAGAGAGCTGATTGTTCCATATGTTCCTAACAGAGCACTTCGTTCTCAGACTGCAGGTTTACTGGTGGTTCCTAAAGTCTCTAGAAGTAGAATGGGAGGCAGATCCTTTAGTTATCAGGCTCCTCTCCTGTGGAACCAGCTCCCAGTTTTAATCCGTGAGGCGGACACCCTATCTACTTTTAAGGCTAGGCTTAAAATTTTCCTTTTTGATAAAGCTTATAGTTAGAGTGGCTTAGGTTATCCTGAGCTATCTCTGTAGTTATGCTGCTATAGGCTTAGGCTGCTGGAGGACATAATGACCACTTTCACCCTCTTCGCTACTTTCTCACACTACTCTTCAATTTTGTATTATTTGCTGTTATTTCAGCTTTTAACTTTGTTCTCTCTCTTCTCTCTTCCTAGAAGCTACACCTGGCCTGACTCTGTGTCTACCTGTGACAACTGTCTGGAGAGGGGCATCGTCCGAGCTTCTGCTGGCAACAACTTGGTGCTCACCCTCTACCGATGATCCACATGGCCCTGTCTTTCAGTGTTTAACCCTTTCTCTCTCCTAGACATAGCTACTGACGGAGCTTTACTGTAAAACTAACTCTATGTGCTCTCTTTCAGACTCTAACCTTGAAAAACTGGCTCAGAGTTTATCTGTTCTTTCTTTCTAGGTGAAACGACTAAAGGAGCTACATCCATTAACATTTAACTTTTCCTTCCCATAGAAAGGACTCCTGGATCAGTGCTTCTTTGTTCTCTTTGTGTCTCTGCTCTGTTCTCTCTAACCCCAGTCGGTCGTGGCAGATGGCCCGCTCACACTGAGCCTGTTCTGCTAGAGGTTTCTTCCTGTTAAAAGGGAGTTTTTCCTCTCCACTGTCGCTACATGCATGCTCAGTATGAGGGATTGCTGCAAAGTCAACGCCAGTGACTGTCCACTGTCTCTACATGCTCATCCAGGAGGAGTGAATGCTGCAAGTCACTGACTGGATGCAATCTGCTGGGTTTCCTTAGACAGAAAAACTTTTTATCCAATTTGAATAAATAACAGAATCTGACTGCACTGTTCAATGATTTGGATTAATTGTAATGCATGTACCTGACTTTTGTGAAGTGCCTTGAGACGACATGTGTTGTGAATTGGCGCTATATAAATAAACTGAATTGAATTGAATTGAATTAAAGATTTAGTGCTATAGTTGAAGATCAGAGACCAGACTCAGTCTAACACGCAGACTATGTTAACCTTTTCTTTGAATGTGTTTATTTCCACCATCAGTGTTTTATTACAAATAATTCTTCTTCTTATTCAAATCCAAAGCAACACACATTTTAATGTGTTGGAATGGTCCATACCTCATTGCAATTCAAAATCTGTGGTTGGACTTGAAGATTGCTCTTCACAAATGAAAACCATTAACATGAAGGAGCTGGAGCAGTTTTGTCTTGAGGAATGGGCAAAAATCCCAGTGGCAAGATGTGGCCAGCTCATCGAGACTTATCTAAAGATTTTGCAGGCTTGTCAAGGATCTGATTTTAGGTAGAGTGAACAGTTATGCATGCTGAAGTTTTTGTCCTATTTGTTGTTTGCTTTACAAAAAAAAAAAAACAATACATCTTCAACGTTTTAGGCATGTTCTATGAATCAAATCACGCAACCTCCCCAATAATCCATTTAAATTCCAGGTTGTGAGGCAAGAAAACACAAAAAATGCCAAGGGGGATGAATATTTTTGCAAGGCACTGTATTCTAACCCAACGATACTACAGCTTGCATGTTCTGGGACCAGAGTTTAAAGTAAAACTCTGCTGTGAAACCAGTGGTTTGTGCTATTGTATAAGATCTTGTTTATTAATTAAAATTTAGTAAATAATTAAAACATTCTTCTAATCCGGTTGTCATGAAGTAATGTGTTGCACATGACATGAAGTTAACACCCAGTGGCTGTCAGATGTCTCCACTGGTTAACTAGCAGGACAATTTATTTAGCTATGGCCTTATTTGACCATACAAATTAACTAGTTGGCCTAAAAGTCTTAACAAGGCCCTTCAGTAAAAGCAAGCAATGGGGAAAAATGAGTGGGGTTTTACTGGCTCTGTTTTTATCCCAGTTTACCAATTTGATATGAAGATTATTTTTTCGGAAGGTGTTGATACAGAAATGACATGTGTCAATGCAAAGTTGGTAACAAATATGAGAAGTGCAGCACTGAGAGATGATTCACTTACAGCTTATAAAAGAACATCTTTTTCTGCACCATGAAAACAAGCAGAACAAAGTAAGAAACCACAAGTTTATTTCAGAAACTACAATGATTGGTGGTTAATGTTGACAAGAAGATCACATACGTTATCCACTAAGACTTTGAGCCCTCTGTAATAAAACACGTTTTTCTCTTTCTCTCTGTCACTTCTGTAACTGCTCCACTTGTGGCAGATGTTTAATTTTTGTATTGTGAAGCAAGAACAACTGGGACCCACTAAAAAGAGTTCAAAGAAGTGTGTTCCAGAGTTAAATTACTGCACTATGCTTTGTGAATGAAATGCTGGGCTGAACAAGTTTGAGACAAAAGGTGTACAAAAATGCCAGGAGATACTTGATGAGGGCCAGGAAATCTTTTTGCACATGCAGAGTATTTCATGCCTTATGCGTTTATTAATTGTCATTACATATGAACCTGAATTTCATGAGGAATGATACTGCTAGACAAATATAACCTTGGTAAATAAAAATGGAGTTTTCAAATAATGATTTTGTTAAAAAGAAAGACACTGCTAAAACTATTTTTGCTTTGTTTCAAAATATGATCGTCCTGTTAAATCAATACTAAATAATACAAACTGTTATCAGACTGTTTTTAACACTTTCACTAGCAGCAGTAAGGCTGATTACTGCCAGACCTTTAGATTCAAGAAGTAACGCACACAGTTCCTGTCTGACAACATTAAGTAGGCTATAGGATCTTAAAAAGCAACACATCGAGTCCCGAAATAGATAATCTCAAAAATAAATAGGAATCAAAGTCACTGAAATCTGTTTTCTGGGAAGTGTTAAACAGAAAACATGTTGGTGATACTGAGAATTTTTCGAAATTTGTTTTGAAAGACAAACATTTCAATGTTTGGATGTTCTGCCTATCATTACATCTGGAGAAAAGCTGCCAAGATCTATTATAAAGAATATTCCATTAGCAAGTGCAGCTTGTAAAAAGGTCCAGGTGGAGATAATTAGAAAAAAAACTTGTATACACGAGTATACACGTTTTTCTCTGGCTTGTCTGCTTTGTTACACATTCCCTGATATTAATCCTTTTAGCTTAGTTACTTGAAAACTAACGAATTAATTTTGCTAGTTAGAATTCTGACAAAAAACAGAGAATTCCTAAAGTGAGGCTATTTCTACACATATTTACTGATCATTTTTAATGGTTTTAGGAGGCCTCAATTTTGGAGAGTAGGGTTATGTTCTTTCTTCTTTGCAGAAATGTGTTTTCCTCAGAATATGTCAGCAATATATGTTTATTTATTTATGTAAACTGCAGTTAATTGAGTTTAAAGTAATTAGGTAAATATTTCAACTCTTGATCACAATATTGTTTGTTAAACAGTCTAATCTGAAAAAGAGGAGCAGTAGGCAGAAAAGACTTGGCAGAAATAACAAACACTGCTTTATTACTTTACCCTATTAGCTCTTTATGATGCTTAACACTGGGAACCATGTATCTACAATAGTGTGAGAAACTGTGCAAAAATGTTTGTGAAAAACTACACCATTTCATGACAAACTGAGATGTATTTATAGAGTTTTTATTGACCATGTTACTTTAGCTAAGCATAGTAGGTTTGGGTATTACAACACAGCAGTTTGTCAAAATTAGGTAAGATCCTTCCATTGTCATGTTACGCTGATGTGGAGCAGGACAGAAGTGCAAACAGGAGGACAACAGTCTCATGGTGAGTTCAATAGGTTTAATAATTTTAGAGCTGAACACTTACAGCAATGAACACTGGCAGGATGACAAGGCAGAGACACAGAGACGAAGAATCAGGGAGGTAACAATTGGATCCCGCGGAGAACAAAGTACTGAGGGAAGAGGAGAATGGACCAAGGAACCGAGGAAGCTAATCAAGGAGAGAATTTGGTGCAACTGGTGTGGGAGAGAAAGGAGGCGACTGAAGGGTTAGGGTGATTAATTAACACAAATTTACAGGAAGTCCAGGGTGTTAACTGAACACATCTGAGAGAATAGAAATAAGTAAACAAATGATGGGACTGACTAAACATACACTGGGAGGAACGGGATCTATAAGGAAACATAAGCTAACACATCTAACACAAGAATCTAAAAATGTAAACACAAGAATGAATGCTTAATCCATTCCGAACCGAACTCAAACTCAAAAGCTAACAGAGCCAGATCATGACATCCATGTATCCATGCAGAAATTATTAAATTCATACATGGAAAAAAAAAATGAAGATGATTAGCTGTGAGGACTGGGGAGGCCTATTTGGAGCCATGTATTGATTCTCTTTTCTTTTGCAGAAGTGTGCAATTATGATTAGATTAAAGGAAATACATATGATTAAATGACAATGAATTTAGAGTATCAAATGAAATGAATAATTATACTACATGAATAATGGAGTTTAAATGAAAATTCAACATGGAAGACCCACCATCACCTCCAGCTTCGTCTAATTACTCCTCCATGCGGCTCTGCTCCGCCAATCAGCGTCAAGTCCACATTTCTCCCCGGCCAATCATCCTTCAAGGCTCCGCTTTAAAAGATCTTCATCCATGGAACCGTTCGTTCTTCAGCTGCACTTTTAACCTCCTCCACCCCATCTCCACCATTTGGCTTCCAAACTCCTTCCAAATCTCCTCAGGCCTCCACTCCACCACCAGTATCAGATCCCGGGGGGGAAGACATCTCTAAATCTAACCCTAAGATGTAATTCAAGCGCATGTCATTCTCAGCATTCACGTCCTCCACTGGGGTCCAAGCGCCAAAGAAATAAACATTCACTAATAAACTTTTCTAATTGCATCTGTGTCTTCTCTTTGTGACTCTTTCCAGGTTGAAATGATTATACCACATGAATAAGATGTGATGAAGAAAATAATTGAGAATGATTTCTCTGAAAGTCAAGTTAAACATATTTCAATGATGATATGACACCAGAGCTTCTGATCAACACCTAGGACATCAGTCCTCATCTACTCATAGCGTGGGGAGCTTGGTAGCCACACAGCGGAGCTTGCTGAGCTGCGTGCAGTGTTCCTTTTAACCCATAAACTAAAGTTAATACGGAACAACAGTATGTTTTCATTTGCATATGTAGAGCATCCCCGAGTGTAACAGAAACGAGTAGTTATACAATGCATGTTTAGTGTGTTTTTACAAACATAACTAATGTTTAGTTGCACAGTTGGTAGCACTGTTGCCTTGCAGCAAGAAGGTCCTGGGTTCAATTCCCGGCCGGGGGTCTTTCTGCATGGAGTTTGCATGTTCTCCCCATGCATGCGTGGGTTCTCACCGGGTACTCCGGCGTCCTCCCACAGTCCAAAGACATGGCTGTTAGGTTAACTGGTCACTCTAAAATTGCACTTGGGTGTATGAATGAGTGTGTGCATGGTTGTTTGTGTGTTGCCCTGCAATGGACTGGCGACCTGTCCAGGGTGTACCCAGCCTCTCGCCCATAGAGTGCTGGAGATAGGCACCAGCTTCCCCGCGACCCACTATGGAATAAGCGGTAGAAAATGACTGACTGACTGACTGACTAATGTTTAAACGATACATTATTCGTCTTTGCTGCCATACTTGTTGCTTCTATTGTCTGTGGCTTCGACCCGCCCATGGTGATGTTTACGGTTCGCGCAGACGAACCAAGTATTCTGCAGTGCCTGAGTTGAACTAGAGTCGGAGCTTTGGAACCTCTTTTCGTTGAAGGAAACGCGCGTCACTGGTTTGAAATCACGTTCAGAAACCGGAACTGGTTCCGAACCACATCGGTGAAAAAGGGGTAGCAGAGGAAGGAAACCAAGGACTTCTGTTGAAATCTGCCCAGGATATCAACTCATTGCCTCCTGAAAAATTCATCTTCAAACTCTCCAGTCTCAGCATCAGGGAAAATTAGGTTAGGTTAATTGATTATTTTCTATTATTTGCGTTGCTGAATTTGATGCTGCTACTGACCCCTGCTAAAGCATTACTAATTAAAGAGGCATATGAAATTTTAGAGGAATTGTGGACACAATCATTTGTGTCGCATTATTCACGTCTGCAATAGCTGTAAAAATGTCTTGGAGTATGGTTCAAAAATAATTATGGGACATTTTTGAAGGTCACCTTTAGCCCAATCTTGTTACAACAAGTGAACAGTTATTTACAGATGTGACCGTTGTGATTTGGCTGACTGTGGGGCTGCTCAATCTGGCCAACGCATCGGTTGAAAAAGGGTGTGACTTCTGGATATAGGCTGTCAGATGCTAGGCATTTCCTTCCTGACACCAGCTTCAACAGATTCTTCAGTAATCCTGTTCAGTGTAATACTCGTCAGGTTAAGGAAATCCGTACCCATTAGATGGAGAGCTGGTTTGAGCAACCCTTTCAGAATTAGGGGGTTCAGCTCATGGGACAATGAAAAGTTTCATTCTCTATAGCACTTCACCCATGGATTTGCAATTACTTTGGTTAAAAAAGCTGTAACTTTAGCTTAATAATCAGTATAAGATGGCTTTGTTCAAACTGAACACCACTTTTTACCCATTTGATAATATTTGAATGCATGAATCATAAGCTCCCATTTCGCTCATGAAACAAAGAACGCCACTTAATTGAGAGCAGGCCTACAAAACAGAAAAAGACCTGACAGGAGACTATTAACTAAAATGGCTAATGCCACATTCTGTCTAATAGAACATCTCTCTTTTTCTGCCCCCTCATATCCTATTCCTCATTTTAATGCTTTGCCCCCCCCCCTCCTCTTTTTGTTTACACTGCCACCCTCACACACAAGTCTCCTTTCTGCCACCTCCTTCTGTTCCTTCATCTAGTAAGGTCCCTTTCACCCACAAGCCTTTTTCTTTCTTTGCTTTCCTCTTTCCACCTTGATGTCCTTTTATGCTCCTTACACACTTACTGCATGTCTATCTGCTTCTCAACCACATGTCCTGTTCTTCCTCTCTCTTGTCCACCCTCCCTCCATCTGTCCTGCGGTTCTGTGGTGAAATGAACTGATGTGTCAGCTGGGTTGATCATCCCTCCAGCTTCTGTCTGCCAACTGCAACTCTATTTCCCTCATGTGTCGCTGTCTTTCTTTGCCCCCCACCCCACGCCTCTGCTTGTCACTCTCACCACCCCTCTACTCTCTTCCATATTTCAGTCTATTATGTCTGCTCTTCTCTGTTTCTCTCTCATTGCATCCATCCCATGTCGGCTACCACCGTCTGTTTTATTTCCCCTTGAGACGGGCCTGTCAGGAAGATTCAGCCCCTTGTCTGGAAGCAGTCTGATGTTGCTCTGTCTCCAAGTGTTTGTGCATGTGCAAGTTCTATGCGCTGTTCTGAGTGCACATTTGCACATGTGTGTTCTGAAGTGGCAAAGAAAGAGTGAGAGGGAGTGCATGCATCTCAGACAAATGAACTAGGTATGACTGTGGCAGGCCTTTCTTTTTTATTTAGAAGCAGTCAGATATGTTTATAGCTAAGAAAAGGTAGGGCTTTTATGTTTTTAACCTAGTTAAGATGACCAGACAAAAGAAGATAAATAAAACTCAAAAACCTTGACAGAATGAATGAACTGGATGGAAAGAGGGACGGAGAGGCAAAATACAGGAATGGCCGGTGTAACGACTCCTGCAGGACCCTTGTGGTTAGGTTGGGCATTAACCATCAGCAATATATACCTGAGGATCTGGTAAGGCATTTAGTTTATTTTAAACCCTAAGTGCCAACTAACCTTTCTCTGCTCTTCTCCACAGGTATCCACAGGATGGGTGCTTTGCACACTCTTGGCATCTCGATGAGTTTTATGAAATGGTCTTGAAGGAGTTCCCAGAGGTAGGGATAAACATAAAACAAACCATTGAAGGAGAAGGTGTGCCCTAAAGTTTGACTGGTAGTGTATATTAGCCAACAATTATTGCACTCCAAAGAGTCCTTTTGTGAAATGAATATTGCACACATTGAACTTGTGATGATGACATATTTGTGATATTGTGCATCCCTAATTAACATCATGCTTGCTGTGTCTGTTACACGCCTTGAGGCAAACTGTAAACCTGGATTTGACTTTCTATTAATAATGGCTTTCCATTTGCCACTTTGCCACAATGGCTAAATTTGTAAAATACATGATAAATGGTTGGCTTGTTGACAGATACCCCTACCTGAGCTATTGCTCTCTGCTGCTCCTCCAAAGTTAAAGTGTCTGTTGCTTATCTAAAAAAGGCTGTCTTTGCCAGGCCTTTCAGTTTCTGTGGATAACCATATATTGGTAGATTTGCAGTTGTGCCAGTCTCATTCAATGTTTTGATGATGGATATTGGATAGATATTGCTTATACCCTAACCCAGCTTTAAGTCTCCAAAACTTTATCCCTGAGCTTTCTGGTGTGTTCCTTGGTCTTCATGGGGTGGTTTGTCCATTTTACAAATATGTGATACATTGTGTGGGTTTAGCACAAAAGAAGAAAATAAAATACATGAAGTTTGTGGTTGTAAGCTGACAAAATCTTTTTTTGCAAGGCACTGTTGCTTGAAAGATTGCAGAAGCTCTCTTAAAAGGATGAATCTGATTAAGAATTAAATTATACCATTAACATCTTTTGGGTTGAACCACATGCAATCCGTCACTTACAACATTATTTATACTGTTGTGCTTTTACCTTCCAGTGGAATGGAGATGCGTGGGTTTAATGAGGCGCATGACAAGGTATCTTCCTTGACCAAAGGGAAACTAACATCACATCTCTCGTGATGATAAACCGTAAACTAGGATTTACATACTTAACACTGAGCTCAGAAAATTAAAACCGAATTTAAGACTATGCTTATAGGGCTAATGAACAACCTAAATTACCTTACAATACCAACAAAACGTTGAATAACACTCTTGTAGACCTAATTTTGCTATGAGTGAGATAAAATATTCTTTAACTTCTCTTTATTTCTTCTGTTTGAGTACAACATTCCTTTGCAAATTCCTTGTCTGTGGAAGTGACTAAAACTATGAACCTTTTGAGGGACTGCACCTTTTTTCTAACTTTCCAGCCTTGCAGTTTGCTATGAGGAACAACATATGATTTTATTTGTTTACAACAAACATGTATGTGTAAACTTCCTTAGCTTTATAAATTCAGGTACCATTTTAAATTCATAAACTTGTTCCAAAAGAGACATGGTTTTCTGTACTGCCACAAATGAAAAATGTTATCTTTTTTAACTAAAACTCACTTATGGTGAGTAGAGCACATAAGCCACATTAGATACAAGAAAGGCTGAAAGTATCCTAGTAATGGGTGATAATGGTCAGTTAGACTTTTAACTGTTCATCACATAAGAACTTCAGAGTGAAACAAACAAACCCTCTCACTAATGGGCTCACTTACTTGTGGGCAAGTAAAGCAATCTAGGAAAAATAATCTTGATCAGCAAATCAACTAAATAGGGAAGAAAAATGCACCCAGTGCAATTTTAAGTCATGTGAAGGGCAGAAAGGAAAATAATCATAAACCAACAATTCTTAATGTCAACATACAGAACAAAGAAACCCATATGAACTGATTTGTGAAATCTATCTTGACAGCAAACACAAAGGACACAGGTTTTGCACATATACATACATAACATATGGGTATTGTTTTAATGACTAGAGAAACTCACTAACAGGTTAATAACTAAAGAAGTAACTAAAGAAGGAAAAATGACTGCAGTGGGTTGTAGCTCATATGTGTGGCTTACATGGATGGATCCCTGGTGGAAAAGTGAGAAAAGCTTCACTGAGCTGTAGTAATGAAGAGCATTACTGCTAAAGTTCTGTGACATAGATTCTAGTGACAGCCAGCTAAGGAAGTTAGGTGAAGTTGAAATGACACAGAGTAACTTATCAACACTTGTTTGACACTAACTCAGTTAAGGTTTGAAGGCTGTGCTGATGACATATTCTGCTCTAAGGTGTCGAATAACAGTATTACTGGTTAAGCTTGCTGTCTGTGTGCCCTTATTGGCTTAAGATTGAATCCAACCTTAACATTTGCTTCAGGGCTGCCTTTGCTGTCCAATTGTGCTGCATTGAAACTACCTAATAAAAAAAAAGTTTACTGAAGTTCCCAATGGTGAAATTTAATTGAATTAGATTTTTGTGTGCAATCATGGTGCTGTGTAGCCCATACCAAATATAGAGTAACTTGGTCCTTATGTTTTGCCATGGAACAACATTTTGTTTATTTCGATGCTCCTGCAAATTACAATAAAAAGTCTGGTATTCGTTAAACTTGCACTGCACTTACTGACCATGTTATTGGGTACAGCTGCCCAAATGTTTGATAACACAACCACTTGGCAGCAACACAATGTGTTTAGGTATCTACTTGCTTGCTTGAGTTCAAACCGAGAATCAAAAAGAAAAAAGGATTTTGGTGATCTTGAACATGGTATTGTATGGTATTTCACACCTAACCATCTAAGAAAAAGGGAAAAATATCCAGACAATATCAGCAGTTGAGCTAAGTGATTTGAGATGACAGAAACTCACCACCAGCTAAAATAACTATGACAATCAAGGTACACAAAACAACATTAGCTATTCTTAGCATTTAGCTAAGAATAAGATACTAAGGCTGCTATCCACACAAGATCACCCAAATTAGACAACAACAAATTGCCAGGTTTTATGAGTCTTAATGTAAGTTGAAACAATCAAATGCCCCTCCTTGAACCGCCACCTTAACGTGGTGGAGGGGTTTGAGTGTTCAAATGATCCTAGAGGCTATGTTGTCTGGGGCTTAAATGCCCCTGGTAGGGTCTCCCATGGCAAACAGGCTCTAGGTGATGAGTCAGACAAAGAGCGGTTCAAGAATCCTTCATGAGGACACGTATATCGAGGCACGTGACGTCGCCCGGTACGGCGGAGCCGGGGTCCCACCCTGGAGCCAGGCCTGGGGTCGGGACTCGTCGGAGAGCGCCTGGTGGCCGGGTTGCTCCTCGCAGGACCCGGCCGGGCCAAGCCCAAACGAGAGACGTGAGGCCATCCCCCAGTGGGCCCACCACCTGCAGGGGGAACCGTGAGGGACCGGTGCAAAGAGGATTGGGTGGCGGACGAAGGTGGAGACCTCAGCGGCCCGATCCCCGGATGCTTAGGCTGGCTCTAGGGACGTGGAATGTTACCTCACTGGGGGGGGAAGAGCCTGAGCTTGTGCGGGAGGTCGAGAGATATCGACTAGAAATAGTCGGGCTCGCCTCCACGCACAGCGTGGGCTCTGGAACCCATCTCCTTGAGAGGGGCTGGAGTCTCTTCTACTCTGGAGTGGCCCACGGGGAGAGGCGGCGGGCTGGGGTGGGTTTGCTTGTTGCCCCCCAGCTCAGCCGTCTTGTGTTGGGGTTTACCCCGGTGGATGAGAGGGTCGCATCCCTGCGCCTTCGGGTCGGGAATAGGTCTCTGACTGTCGTTTCGGCCTACGGGCCGAGCGGTAGTGCGGAGTACCCGGCCTTGGTGTCCCTGTCAGGGGTGCTGCATAGTGCCCCTCCCGGGAACTCCATTATTCTGCTGGGGGACTTCAACGCCCACTTGGGAAACGACAGTGACACCTGGAGAGGCGGGATCGGGAGGAATGGCCTCCCCGATCTGAATCCGAGTGGTGTTTTGTTATTGGACTTCTGTGCTAGTCACGGATTGTCCATAATGAACACCATGTTCAAGCATAAGGGTGTCTATCAGTGCACTTGGCACCAGGACACCCTAGGCAGGAGGTCAATGATCGACTTTGTTGTCGTATCATCAGACCTTTGGCCGCATGTTTTGGACACTTGGGTGAAGAGAGGGCTGAGCTGTCCACTGATCACCACCTGGTGGTGAGTTGGATCCGCTGGAGGAGGAGAAAGCCGGACAGACTTGGCAGGCCCAAGCGCATAGTGAGGGTCTGCTGGGAACGCCTGGCGGAGCCCTCGGCCAGGGATGTATTCAACTCCCACCTCCGGGAGAGCTTTGACCAGATTCCGGGGGATGTTGGAGACACAGAGTCCGAGTGGACCATGTTCTCCGCATCTATTGTCGATGCTGCTGCCCGTAGCTGCGGCCGTAAGGTCTGCGGTGCTTGTCGCGGCGGCAATCCCAGAACCTGGTGGTAGACACCGGCAGTAAGGGATGCTGTCAAGCTGAAGAAGGAGTCCTATCGCCTGTGGTTGGCTTGCGGGACTCCTGAGGCGGCTGACGGGTACCGTGAGGCCAAGCGTGCTGCGGCCCGAACTGTGGGAGAGGCAAAAACTCGGGCCTGGGAGGAGTTCGGTGAGGCCATGGAGAAGGACTACCGGTCGGCCTCGAAGCGATTCTGGCAAACCGTCCGGCGCCTCAGGAGGGGGAAGCAGTGCTTCGCCAACACTGTTTATACTGGGGGTGGGAGGCTGCTGACCTCGACTGGGGACATTATCGGGCGGTGGAAGGAGCACTTCGAGGATCTCCTCAATCCTGCCATCACGCATTCCCTGGTGGAAACAGAGGCTGGAGACTCGGGGTTGGACTCTTTCATCACCCAGGCTGAAGTCACCGAGGTGGCTAAAAAGCTCCGCGGTGGCAAGGCTTCGGGGGTGGATGAGATCCGCCCTGAGTACCTCAAATCTCTGGATGTTGTGGGGCTGTCATGGTTGACACGCCTCTTCAACATTGCATGGCGGTCGGGGACAGTGCCTCTGGACTGGCAGACCGGGGTGGTGGTCCCCCTTCATAAGAAGGGTGACCGGAGGGTGTGTTCCAACTACAGAGGGATCACACTCCTCAGCCTCCCTGGTAAGGCCTACGCCAGGGTATTGGAGAGGAGAGTCCGGCCGATAGTCGAACCTCGGCTTCAGGAGGAGCAGTGTGGTTTTTGTCCCGGCCGTGGAACACTGGACCAGCTCTATACCCTCTACAGGGTACTCGAGGGCTCATGGGAGTTTGCCCAACCGGTTCACATGTGTTTTGTGGACCTCGAGAAGGCATTCGACTGTGTCCCTCATGATGCCTTGTGGGGGATGCTCCAGGAGTATGGAATCGGGGGCCCTTTATTAGGGGGCCATTCGGTCCCTGTACGAGTGGAGCAGGAGTTTGGTCCGCATTGCCGGCACTAAGTCGGATCTGTTCCCAGTGCATGTTGGACTCCGGCAGGGCTGCCCTTTGTCACCGGTCCTGTTCATAACTTTTATGGACAGGATTTCTA
This sequence comes from Crenichthys baileyi, assembly GCA_036173005.1. Taxonomy (NCBI): domain Eukaryota; kingdom Metazoa; phylum Chordata; class Actinopteri; order Cyprinodontiformes; family Goodeidae; genus Crenichthys; species Crenichthys baileyi. The sequence goes on along the minus strand of JAHHUM010000878.1, from coordinate 47,570 downwards.
GACGCAGCCAAGGGCCGGAGGGGGTCTGGTTTGGGGACCAGTGGATTTCGTCTCTTCTTTTTGTAGATGACGTGGTCCTGCTGGCCCCCTCTAGCCAAGACCTACAGCATGCGCTGGGGCGGTTCGCAGCCGAGTGTGAAGCGGCTGGGATGAAGATCAGCTCCTCCAAGTCAGAGGCCATGGTACTCAACTGGAAAAGGGTGGCTTGTCCTCTTCAGGTTGGAGGGGAGTTCCTGCCTCAAGTGGAGGAGTTCAAGTATCTCGGGGTCTTGTTCACGAGTGAGGGAAGAATGGAGCGGGAGATCGGGGATAATGGGGGCGCTTTGCTGGTCCGTTGTGGTGAAGAGAGAGCTGAGCCGAAAAGCGAAGCTCTCAATTTACCGGTCGGTCTACGTTCCTACCCTCACCTATGGCCATGAACTTTGGGTCATGACCCAAAGAACGAGATCCCGGATACAAGCGGCTGAAATGAGCTTCCTCCGTAGGGTGGCCGGGCACTCCCTTAGAGATAGGGTGAGGAGCTCAGCCATTCGGGAGGGGCTCGGAGTAGAGCCGCTGCTCCTCCACATCAAGAGGAGCCAGCTGAGGTGGCTCGGGCATCTATACCGGATGCCTCCTGGACGCCTTCCTCGGGAGGTGTTCCAGGCACGTCCCACCGGGAGGAGGCCCAGGATACGCTGGAGGGACTATGTCTCTCGGCTGGCCTGGGAACGCCTTGGGCTCCCCCCAGAGGAGCTGGAGGAGGTGTCTGGGGAGAGGGACGTCTGGGCGTCTCTGCTGAGTCTGCTGCCCCCGCGACCCGGTTCCGGATAAGCGGAAGACGATGAGTACGAGTACGAGTACAATCAAATGATAGTGTTAGAGTCTAGCATAAACATGAAAGCATGAATCTATCCTGCATTGAATCAATGGTTGAGGCTGGTGGTAGTAGTATACTGATGTGGGGAATATTTCCTTGCAAACTATTGAACCCTTAGTACCAATTAAGCATTGTTTAAATATCACAGGCTACCTGAGTATTAATTATCATCTCTTCACTATCACAGTGCATCTTCGGATTGCTACTTCCAACAGGATAATGCACATAAATAAACATGATAATGAGTTTACTGCATTTCAATGGCCTGTAAGATTACCTGTGGTCTCATTTATAAACATGACGTACGCACACAACGGGGCCTGAAACTGGCACACGTCACTTTCCGCGCAAAGATGTGGTCTATAAAAACAAACTTGACAGATGAATGTGCGGTTCCTAATGTAAGATTGTGATTAGGACTTGGCACTCTCACCTTTGTTGCTTGGGTTCAATTCCACATTAGGGAATTGAACCCTTTCACAAAAAAATATAAAATGCCTATAAAACAACTTAAATCTTAAATCAAAGTATGCACAAGATTTCATCAAAGTTTTCTCACCATCACATTCCTCTCCCTGATGATCACCAGGGCGAATTATACCACAGATTAGCAAATAAACTGTGACAAGGCCTGAGGCATGACTGCTGTAAACATTTAAATGCCGTGGTTACAATCGTGCGCAATGCTGCATATCTGGCACTGCTGGAAGACCTTGCAAATAGGAGAATTAGGAGGGAACATGTTTTCAGGGATCACCAAGGTTTCCTGGCCCATGATGATGACTGGCTAATATGCCGATTTAGACTCATTAGAGTTACAAGTGTCAAACTCCAATCCTCAAGGGCTGGTGTCCTGCAACTTTCTAGATGTGTCTTTGCTTCAACACACCTGAATCAAACAATTAGGTCATTAGCAGGACTCTTGGGAGCTTGACTGCATACTGAGGATGTAATTAGGCCATTTGGTTCAGGCGTGTTGGACCAGGTACACACCTAAAAGTTACAGGACTCCAGCCCGCGAGAACTGGAGTTTGACACCCCCTGCCCTAGAGCATTGCTTTTGGATCTATGTGCTGAACTGGGTCCAGTATTGGAGAGACCGACTCATCAGAACCACGCCCCCCTTGTTCATTTACATGTGTTAACCACTCTAGGGTTCCTGGCAGTCGGCTCCTGCCAGCGCAAATTAGCCGACAGGTTAAATATGTGTTTAACATAATCAACAATTTATTGACTCTCCACCTGCCACCACATTTAGGAACAACATAATTCTCTGAAATTATTCATAGGTCTGGGATATCACAGCCAGTGCTAAGCGCAATAATACCTGGTGTCCTGGATGGCATTGTTAATGTGACCAGTTGATACATCAGATTTCTCTTCACTTTGGGTGAACAGGCCAACATTAAAGGGCAGTTTGGAGCAATGTCCAGTTTTCCAAATGTACTCGGCACAATTGGCTGCACTCATATAGCGATGAGGGCTCCATATGATAATGAGTTAGAAAGCATGTGCATCCTATTAATGTGCAAGTCATATGTGACTCCAACATGTACCTGACAAATTTAGTGGCTTGATGGCCTGGCTCAACACAACTCCTTCATCCTGGTGCAAAGCACTGTAGGGAATAGACTGCAGGCAGACACTATATATGATGGCTGGCTTCTTGGTAAATCAATGATTAACTTATTTTGGAAATTCAGACCTGATGTACTGATGCAGTCTTACGCTATAACCTGCAGGGGACAGTGGGTACCCTCTCAGGCGTTGGCTCCTAACCCCCTTTCCACAGCCCCAGAGCACAGAGCAGGCATGCTTTAATACCGCTCAACTGAAAATTATGCCATTAAACCTCCTAAAATGCAGATGGCGGTGTCTGGATGGGCAGGGGGGGAATCTCTTATTTCATCTGAAGAAGGTGTGTAAGATCGACAAGGCGTGTTGTGTGCTGCAAAACCTGGCACTAGGGCTTCGCATCCATCTCCCTCATGGCCTCCCTCTTCCTCAGAATGATGAGGGTCCCACAGCCCCATTCCCGACAAGAGGAATTTCAACACAGAGCAGGGCTGTGAGGATGTCATGCAACATTTAGGGCAACAATAGGGTTCACTTTTTAACAAGTTCTTTTAATGTGTCTCACATGTCAGACAAAATGTCACACAAGTTACTCAGTACTGTTCTGATTTCTTTAAATTCATTAATTGTTTCTCTCTGATTTTGCAGAACAGCATTCATCAGCACCCGTCCTGCTCCAAATGCAACGTACTCTTGGGGCGCACTGGTGCTGGGGACAGCCAGACCAATGGTGCCCATTGCCACCTCGCTTGGACTCTCCTCACTCGAACCCTCCTCACCATGTGCCGACTCAAGAGGACCTGAGGACACAGAGACAACATATTAGCCCACTGTGCTTTTACCTTTGATTTACTTTCATTTAATACAAATTAAGCGTTGCTTTACCAGGCTCGACTGTGGTCTTGGCCAAATCTGTGTCTCCCTCCGTCTCTGACCCAATGCCACACAAGCTTGTTTCTCCTAGTATGACAGCCAACCTTTTCTCAAAAGGTGTCAGTTCAGTACTGTGGCTACCAAACATGACATGCTTTATAACTCTCCACCTCACCCACCAACACTTCGATTTCTTCCCTTAGTGAAATTGCATTTCTTTTCTTTTTTATCTTTGGTTGCCTTTGTTAACCATGAAATAACATTGATCAGCTGCCTTATTTAAATATACATTGATATTCATGCTTTGCATTGACCATTTAGGGTTGGCTGTGGGCGTGTAGAGGGCAGAACAGGAGGCGGAACCTTGTGCACAAACAGTGAGATGCAACTGTAATTTATTTAGGGGCAATTGCTTGCTGGTGTGCGCGTGCATGGTCTTATAAGTCTGTTTTTGGGTTTTTTTGGCATACATCATTTCCGGCCTTTAGGCGTATATGCACTTTTAGTATAGATCCTATGCAATGTTTCATAAATGAGACCCCAGATCATAATCCAAAAGACCACTTATATTATTTTGAATCAAATGCACAGCTGCATTATCATGGTGACTTAAGCAGTTATTTCCATTTATACACTCAATGAAAAGTCAAATTCTGAAAGTCCTTTTCACTGAATTTATTTCCAGAGCTTAAAATATAATGTTTGAATAAAACATCAGTAGTTTAACTCCAGGTTTAACCGTAATAACGGATGTGTTTATGCATTTTGCTTTTGCTTTAATGCAGTGTAAAACACTGAGGCACAGCATGAACATATATTTTTCATTTGCCTTTCCTACATCTTCTTTTAACTCAAAGCAAATCATGTTGGCATATTAAAGAGCAAAAAGACGTAAAGCATAGACTAAGAAATACTTCTAGCTTGATGAAACTGAAACTACTCTGCAGTACCATTTAGAAATGTTATCTGAAGGAGCTTTCTGCCTTTATATTAAGAAGAAAGAATAAAAGTGTCCCCTTATGAGGTAATAAAATTGAATAACATTGCAATCTGTATAGGGTTAGATTTAGAACTGGGAAACCCTGGGAATAAAACACAGCTCTCCATCTCAATAGCAGGTGGAAAAGATTGCATGTAAACCTATGTTGAAAAGCAGCCCCATCATAAGGCGAGTGTGTTCATATTTAGCTAAATTTATGCAAACCGTCCCATTTGATTTTTGGCTGGTGAAAGCAGAACACCCCTACTGTCGTGATAAAATCAAAAACATCTCGTTGCTGATAAAAAATGCTGATTAGATTCTGCATCATAAACAGCATAACAAGCCACTGTGTGTACGTGACACCACACAAATGCGGTGGTCTTATGCGGACAATGGCTAATCACCAAGCTGTGAAGTGACCAAACATGAAGTCACACTGTTTGTTAAATGTCAATCATTTTGGGGTGAATTGGCCAAGGGATGTGTGAAGCCAGCTGGCAATTAGTCATCTGAATTGCATACCCACCATCCCACATATGTGTATGCTCTCAGAAATGTTCACACAAAAGCTAGACCACATTCACAGAGTCAAGCACATGTACAACCAACAACATTCAGTATACACCTTAATGCATATGGAAAGCCTGGGCAGTGATCTGGATGGTTTTTCTTCCTGTTGCTGTGACTGTCATGAAATGTCAATTAGACTGATGTGGACAATGTGCTCATGCAAACTGCTCCAAATGATTACCCCAGGGAAGTTCATCACATTTGCACATAAACACGCAAACAAAGACTGACAACTTTTCTGTAATCCTATTGCAAAAAAACATGCATAAACATTCAATATATATTAGCAAGGGCTCTAATTACTGTATGAACAGTGGGGAATTGCATCTTATTTGAAAAAAATGTCAGGAAAACTATTTATATACTTGCTTTGTCCATCTGGTGTTATAGGCAGATTGGAGGTGAGTAACAACCCCAGCCATCCATCCAAATGTTGTCTTCTGCTTATCCACGATTGGGTTATGAGCGTAACAGGTCAAGTAGGGAAACCTGGACGCGCCTCTTCCCAGCAATATTTTCTACCATGTTCTGGGAGATTTCAAAGTGTTCCTAGGCCAGAAGGGATACATTATCTCTCCAGCAAATTATGAGTCTCCTCCTAGTATTATATGCCCAGAATACCTACAATGGGAGAATAGAATAGAACAGAATAGAAAACTAAAACTGGGTGAAGAATTTGTTCAGTTTATCTGCAAGAGAGGCAGGATCTGAACAGCTGACCACTGCAGGCTTTGTGATTCGACCCATGTTGGAGATCAGGGCCTGCCGTGCATTTTATGCATTTCCAGATGTTAGTTTGTTCTCCACATGTTTTTATAGTTGATTTTGGCCAACATGGCCTTCCTACTTAACTATTTTTCCAGCTTCTTCACCCTGGATTTGTCCTCGTGAAGGAAATCATGTTTTTTTCCTGATGAGGCAGAGCTTCATGTCCTTTGTAATCATTTTTTGTATTAGTGGGATAGATGGTTATATTTTTATTGGAAGTGACAGTGTCCTCACCGAATAACATGTTAGAGATTAAAACATCTGTCAAAAGGTGTGGATCATCCTTGTCCTAATTAAAAAAACAAGTCCCAGTTAGTAAAGACAAGCAGCCTTCAAGTGCTTCAGCTGCTTCTTCCTTCCAGACCAAACTTGTTTTTTAACAGGTTTAGCAGTTTTAGTTGTGATCTGTATTTGGGTAATAGCAGAATTAAATTATGATCTGAACAGTCAAGTAGTGACCGTGGCTTAGAAATATATGTGTTTGGGATGTTACCAAAGCAAAGGTCCAGTTAATTGTTCATTCTAGTGGCAGTTTTTACATATTGTTCCAAGGAAGGTAAATGGGAGATTATGTCACACCTGTTAAATCTCCCAGTAATAATACTGGCTGCTTTCCAATCTGACTGATAGTTATGTTGTAGCTGTCAGTGATGTGTTCAGCAGTATGGTTAAAATCCAGACCTGGTATAAATAAGGATAACTGTGATCTGCAAGATAGTGAGAGCGTGATCTGGTTAGATAATGAGGAAATTTGTGTCTTCAGAAAGCCACGTTTTAGTATAACAAAAAAGACTAGTTTGTTTAAATTCCAGAACAAATTTTTAAAAGCGTGGAGATTTCTTTGGTCTTATTCCAGAGTGATCTGACCTTCGATACCATCATAGCAGGTATCTGTAGCCGCAGTAGGAATAAGGAAAGAACTAATAAAGCACCACCTGGAGAATATAAACAATCATGGGCAAGATCTAGAACAAAACTCAAAAACCTACAATTTATGACACAGTTTATTAAACAGCGTCTGAAACTTCTTTCTACATATAATGGGTAAAAAGCATGAAACACTCTGGACAGGTCGCCAGTAACTTGAAGAGTAGATATGGAGACACACATGACAAAGACCATGCAGACAAAAAAAGCAAGCCCAAAGGCAATTAAGAAACTTAAATTAAGCTTACATGCACATTCTTGGCTTGTGGGAAGAGAGCTAAGTACTCACAGAATACCCATGCATTCAGAAAAAAACATACAAACTCCAGACAGAACGGTCCTAACCGATATTTCAATCCTCCAAGGTGAGAGTCTGTATTGCTAACTGCTCCACCATGCAGGGAAACATGAAAAACTACTCAGCAAATAATAATTTCACTTAGTATTACTTTTGTGGTCTTATGTGTGGAAGTAGAGTGTTCTACATTCAATTTTCATCTTAAATTATTCTTTAATGTTTTTAGCTCTAAATGTGTGCTAAAAACATTAAAGCATACAGCTGTGATTTTGAAAACAAAACCAACAAATGTAAAGTTTAGTTTCTATGAGAAATTAAACATAATATTTTATGTCAATGCTTTTAACCCTTTATAGACTATTGTGGCAAAATCACTACAAACTGCTTCAAGCCTTAATGCTGCCAACATGCTTGTTGATGCATATTCAACACATAGCAAGGATCATATTGGAAGCACTTTCTGCCATCTATCTGTTAGAATTTAAACATAGGCTGATTGGGACTTTACAGTATTAAGCTTTATTTAAAAAGTTGTGATGATGGACCAGAAACAGCTGTAATTCAGTTTCAAAGCCCTGTTTAGTTACAACCACATCAGTAAAAAAGACTTGAAATCCATGAAACTAGGAAAATTGTTTAACTGCTATTATAGCCATATTATGTCTCAAAATTACATATTACCTAAATTCATGGGTGTCTGATTGTGTTTTTAAAGGCAGAGCCAGTTTGGAAAAAATGAAGGATTTTTTGCTGTGAGGTTATTTGCTGATTAATAAACCCATTTTAAGAGTTCACAAATAGATTTAGTTAAGACAGTTCCTGGCATGCTGTTTCTATGAGCAAAGTGAAAAGGTTTTCTACTGTATTTTATGAGATATTTGACTTATAAGACTTAAAAAGTTAATTGCAATTCTTTTCACTTTTGCTCTCCATAGAGGTAAACTGTCCCACTCAAGACATCACAATGAGACAAAGCAACATTTCTTCAGTGAGTTTACTCAAACCAAGTAAATGGTGAAGGAGGTTTGGCCAAAACTGTAGGCGTTATTTTGTAATGTAATACATTTTTGCTTGCTATTTAAAACATACAATGAAAATGAACAGAGGCTTTGTAAATTTGTTGTTTGTTTGATTGTAGGGAGTGATCAGATTCCTTTGGGTCAAAGAATGGTGGAGCAGAAATTCAAGATTTAAAAATGGGGTAACGGCTGCTCCACATGCTCCACCATTGTTCGGGGACCTATGACTAAATATATATCTATTTGTTGTGCTACAGTCAAATGAACAATGTCCACTTAATTTAGTGCCAGCTTGAATGGAATGTATGTTTCATAGAATTGTAAATAAATTCATAATGTATGGGATTAAAAGGTTAAACTTAATGCATGAAAAGAAGGTTTTGGGGTCAATCAGTAACATAAATTAGCTTTGGTGTGAACGTCTATTTAGTAAAACTACCAAGTAGTAACCAGTGTTCATTAAAAATGTGTTCTATATTGAGCCGCAGTTACCACTAAATTCATTTTTTGCAATCAATAGTACGGAGCACTTTTTGGTAACAATGCTGTTGTTATATGTTTCTGCAGGTGTAGAAGCTGTCTTCTAGTATCTTGTGCTCTCTCCATCCTTCTTTCTCTCTATTCTTTCTCCTTTTCTCCATTTTTCCTTTTTGCTCCATCTCTCTCTCTTTCTTGCTTCTATTTTTTTTCCTTTTCGTTTCCGTCTCTGTGTCCATTAAAAAAAGAAACACAATTATGTGGAAAGATTTTTAAACCAAACATGCCATTTTAAAAAATGAAAGTCATCTCCCTCTTTTAAATTTCATGCTTGGACTTGTTTTACAGTTTCCCTTTTTTTTTCATAAGTGTTCTTCAGAGTTTACCTTCCAGTGTGGGTTCCCATACCTTTGGCTTCATTATTCGACGCATCTTTTAACAAAGGAGGTTCTCCACAGATCATTTTCTCTCCAAATTATTATTAATTATTATTTTTAATTAGTCTTAATGTAGACACCTTGGGAAATAAAGGATACAGTGAAAGGCTTCTGGAGGTATTATTATTGTTCTGTGTGGTGTGCAGTTCCCACATGGGGTTCCATCAGTTTCAACACTAAGTAAACAATATGGCATGCTTCAGGCGGCTGCGGCCTTGAGTGGATAAATTGTTGCTTAAACCCTGGAGTTGTCTCTGGTTGCTGCAGTAGCCTTTCTAGCTTTTTCATATCACAAAGAGGACACAAAAAATAACTTGACATAAAATGAAATGCACTTTTCATACAATAACTGAATAATATACTTAAACCAACTCTTAAACTAACACCTTTTCCAGTGGATCAAAAAAAATCTGATGTGCTACAAACATCTATTTGTGGGTGTTTAAATGTGTGGAAATACATAGTTTCAGATTAAAAAACTATTTAATTAAATTTGCTGTAAAATGCTTCCTCTTTGGTAAAGGCAAAAAAACAAGAAAAGAAAAAGACAGATGGAAAATATGTAGCAGAAAGTGCAGAGGTTGGGTAGGCTGTGGGGGGGGTCTCAAATGAAAAAGGAGATGAGGCATTTGCCCTTATTAGTAACGGGTTGAGTTAGGGTGAATATGTCTCACCAGTACAGCCCTTCTTTCACCCTCACGCCTATTTATCTCTGTGTCTCATGGCTTTTTAGTCTCATGTTTATCTTATGATGTATAATACAAATTACATGAGTCTGCAGTAACAGTAGCAAGTTCAGACTACAAAGTAAATTCTGTTGCATTTTAAAATCATAAGCATTATGCACTGTGTGAACATCTAATAGGGCTATGTGGAGATTCAAAAACACTGTCAGTTTTATGAAAATTAATACGATTAATAAGATTAGACCACAATGCAGTATACTCAAGCTTAGACATCACTGTGCAAAACTCAGGGCATAATTCCAAACACAAAAAGTCTTGTATGTAGTTTAAACAGTGACTGTTTTTGCCCAGTAAAAGAAAATATGGCCAAGACAACAGATCTATTATCATACTGCACAAAACAAAGTAAAGTCTACATTGCTGTGGGGAAAATGTGACACAGCTGCCAACTCACAAGTTTCTTCAGAGATACAAAAGGTTAGGCATTGAATAAATTAGTCATAGATGTTACTCATCATGTTATTCAATAATTTATTTTTACAGTGATTTGAGTCACTAATAGTCACAACAAGTATTTGACTCCAACACATTTTCTTGGTTATTTGAGCCATAAAAAGCAGACTTGCTGGAGTCTGCTTTGTATGGTGTGCATGAAGTAAATAATTGGCAAAACAATTGTATTTTTCTGCTTTTGCAAAAAACATGAAAATGACTAGAGTTCACAATGAATGAAAACTAATATGGTAATTCAAGGGAAGGCCATTATTTAGAATGTTTTCTTAATTCAGTTTTATACTACAGCAGTTTGTTTATAGTTTTCAGGGCTTTCAGCTGATTTTGTATTTATCTTTGTCACACCAAGAAATGTGTTTTTATAGGTTTAATCAAAGCAAAAAATTCTGCACATCAGTTCTGCATGGTAATATTTGTGTGTTACTGCAAGTGTTTGCTGTCCCCACAGAGACAGCTGGAATACTGTAGGAGCTCATTTGAACAAAGCATGCATTCTCATACAAATCATATCATACCTACAGTAACTAAAACTAAACAGTCGTAGTAATATAAAAGCCAGAAGGAGGAGACAAAGTTTAAAAGAGGTATTTGGTTCTTAGCTGTGGTGTAAAAGTTGCAGTTTTTTTCAAATATATGATGATATTTAAACTGAATTTTACATTTTACAGGTTGGTTATATTGCTAAATTATTCCCTCCTTTACAAACCTAATTGCAAAATTATGGTGTAGAGCTTTTTTTGTTTCTTTTCCATGATTTGGGACAGGACTGGGTGACATGGGAAAAGAAAGCTAGGTCACTGTAGTGTTTTATTCAGCCAAGCACATATCTAAATTTGACTGTGAATCTCTTGAATACATAACAGACCAAAACCAAATGCCAAAGAAATTTCCTCAACTATCATATGATTTGTTTTGTGATATTTTTGTCTTGAGAAAAATAGTAAAGGCTTAAAATACCCAAGTATGACAAACTATCTCTTGGATTCAACTTTATGTGCAGTAAAAGTGTGCTAAAAAGCATTTAATACCTATATATCAGACTCTATTTTTCAATATGCATATTTATTTTTCTGTTCTTACCAGGCACACTAGTCAAAGGTTTTAGAAACACTTTCTCATTTAAAGGTTTTCTTTATTTTCATGACCATTTACATTGTACATAGATTCTCACTGAAGGTATCAGAAATGAATGAACACATATGGAAATATGTAGCAAACAAAAAATATTAAATTAATTTAAAATATGTTTTATGTTTTATGTTTTATATTTTAGATTCCTCAAAGTAGCCGCCCTTTGCTTTGATAACTGACATATTAATCTTTGGCCTTTTCTCAATTAACCACTGGGAAGTTCTTTCAAGACTTTTTGGAAAATCATTTCAGTTGGCCACCTCATGAAGTTCACGGAGAGAATGCCAAGAGAGCAAAGCAGCAATCAAAGCAAAGGGTAGCTATTTTGAGGAATCTAAAATATAAACAATGTTTAGAGTTGTTACACACTTTTTGTTTACTACATAATTCCATGTGTGTTCATTCCGTTTTAATTTCTTCATTGAGAATCTACATCTGTAAATAGTCATGAAAACAAAGAGAACTATTAAAAAGAAAGTGTATGTTAATCATTTGACTAGTAGTGTAGTTGTATTCAGTCCTTTTTTTCCACCCGCCCGATTTTCCTGTCAGTCCTATGGCTGTGTTTTCACGGTCCACGAAAGACAGAAGAGGTTGATATAGACAATTGCTTGTGTAACGCACTGGCAGTTAGCAGCACGTACAAACAGCAGAGCAGCAGCTTTTTGAAAGCCATGACATCTGATGAGATCTCGAACAGATTATTCTGCCTTAGATTTGCAACAGTTATCAGGCTGTCATTGATTTTGAAGGAGCAAGATTATAAAAAAACTATTTTAGGCAAACTTGGGCAGCAGATTGAAATAGTCTTGCATTAGAATGTTTCTCTTCTAGTTTCTACATATGTATGCATTTGTAACCTAATATGACATAAGACGTGAGCTGATGGAGTATAGAGCTGAGGAGAAAAAAAGATTCAAAAAGTTCAGGATTCCCTGCAGAACTCCTTAAAGACAAAATACGAGTTGTAAAAGCTTGAGGATCACCTTCCTCTCAGTGAGGTATCGAAACCAGGATTTGAGATGTCTTAGGATACTGGGCGGCTGCTGACTGTTAAACAAAAAGGAGAAAGTTTCAATACTCAACACAACCAGGGGTACCCACAATATTAAGAAGCAACTAAATGTTCTAGGAAATTAAGAAACGGGAAGAAGTACAATAGATTTATCAATGGTGACTGAGAAATGTTAACATTTACAAGCAGATTAAATATTTAATTTTTTCACTATTAAGTTTTAAGGGATGATAGGTGAATGAAGTCTAATATGTACTAACCACTCAGACAGGAAAACGGAGGTTGCATTTATGGTGCACAAACAAATATGATGGTTTAACTAAATGTGCTGAACATTTGACTCCAAAACAACCGACTCCAAATGACCATTTTGGCCAACTGTTAGAGACACTGATTAACGCTGTTTCAGGGGAATGAATGTGGATAAAATCAGATTTGGCAAATGGCCTGCCCCATGAGACTTTGAATGGGGGAATGGAAGTGTGTAAGAATGAATAAGTTAGGTAGGAGCTGTAGAAGCTCATCCCTTACTGACTTGTAGGATTCACTCCTCCTGGGTAAGCGTGTAGAGACAGTGGTCAGTCGCTTGCAGTGTGTTGTTGACTTTGCAGCAATCCCTCATACCGAGCATGCATGTAGCAACAGCAGAAAGAAAAACTCCCCTTTAAGAGAAACAAAACCTCCAGAGGCCCACTGCCACAACTGACTGGGGTCTGAGATAACAAAAAGCAAAACATTAAAGACAGTAGTAGTTTCTTCAGTGGCCTTATCTAGGAGAGAAAAACAGCTAAGCAGATAAACTGAGCCAGTTTTCAAGTATAGAGTATGAAAAAGAGCTCATACAGTTAGATGCAGCAAAAGCTCTGCCAATAGCTATGTCTAGGAGAGAGACAGGGTTAAACACTGAAAGACAGGGCAAAGTGTATCATCTATAGAAGGAGAACATTAACAGCTGGTATAACAGCTAAACTTAGAGCCAGGTCAGGTAGAAAGAGAAAAAAACAGACAGGGCATACAGTTAAAATCTAAAATAAGAGCAAATAATGCAACATTGGAGAGTAGGAGTAGTAGGAGAATGTGGCAGAGTAAGGGAAAGTGGTCATTATGTCCTCCATCAGCCTAAACCTATAGCAGCATAACTAAAGAGATAGCTCAGGATAACCTAATCCACTCTAACTATAAGCTTTATCAAAAAGGAACGTTTTAAGCCTAGACAGGGTGTCTGCCTCATGTACTGAAACTGGGAGTTGGTTGCACAGGAAAGGAGCCTGATAACTAAAATATCTGCCCCCATTTTCATTTTACAAATTCTAGGAACCACCAGTAAGCCTTCAGTCTGAGAACAAAGGGCTCTGTTAGGAACATATGGAACAATCAGATCTCTTATGTATGATGGAGCTTGATCGTTAAGGGTTTTATATGTGAGAAGGAGAATATTAAATTTTATTCTGGATTTTTCCAGGAGCCAATGAAAGGAAGCTAAAAATAGGAGAAATGTGATATCTCTTTTTAATTTTCACCAGAACTCTTACTGAAGCGTTTTGTATCAGTTCAAGGTTTTGTTCACATCCTGCATCACAACTGCATTTTGTTCACATCCTGATAGCAAAGAATTGCAACAGTCCAGCCTTGAAGTAACAAATACATGGACTAGTTTTTCAGTGTCACTCCTGGACAGGATAATTCTAATTTTGGTAATACAACAGAGGCAAAAGAGGGAAATCCTAAAAACCTGCTTAATATGAGAGTTAAATGACATGTCCTGGTCAAAAATAACACCAAGGTTTTTTACTAATAGAGGTCCACTTAATGTCATCTATATTAATTGACGGACTAAGCAGTTTCTTTTTCAAAAACTCCAGTCCAAAGACAATAACTTTTGTCTTGTTTGAATAAAGAAGCAAAAAATTTAAAGTCATCTGGGTTGTTATGTTTTTAAGAAATGCATGTAGTCTATCTAACTGGTTGGGCACATCAGGATTTATGGATAAATGAAGCTGAATATCATCAGCATAACAGTGGACATTTATCCCATGCCCAACTGTTATAGATCTTCCTACAGATTTCACAATTTTCTAATGATAGTAACAGGGGCATTACAACATAAACCACATTGTAAAAAATATTGGGTCAGCTCTCCAAATTATTTTATTCTGGGGCCCCAGCCATTTTATTGGCTACATATGTAAAAACAATTAAGCATCTTAGCATGCTGACTGATTGAACAAACATTTGTTAAGCAATCCATCGCTCTCTGGCACTCAATGAATTCCAGCATGATACCATGATAGGATGCCACATGTGCAATAAATCCAGTCCTTAGATTTCCTTGCTACAAAAGATTCCACAGTCAACTGTTACTGTTTTTTGTAACAAAGTGGAAGCAGTTAGAAACAACAGTAACTCGAATTAACAATGCCACATAAAGTAACAGAGCGAGGTTAGGGGATGCTGAGGTACATAGTTCATTGAGATTGCTAGCTTCTTGCAGAGTCTAAATAGACTTACAAACTTTATGTGACCTGCAGATTAGCTCGAGAACAGTGTGTAGAGAGCTCCATGGTATAAGCTCCCATGACCGAGAAGATGCGTCCAAGCCTTACATCACCAAGACCATTGTGTCCAACATCAGGGTCTGACCACAAAAATGCTATGGTAGAATGATGAAATAGTCCCATTAGAAACAGCTGTTGCAGCTCCAAAGGGTGGGCCAATGTCATATCAAAGCCTATTTATTAGAATTGGGATGTCAAAAGCTCATGTGTGTAAAGGCAATTGACACTTTTGAGTGTGTCCCTGTTTCGTCTGCATAATATCTGCCACCACCTATCAAAGTAACATGAGTCTGATTTCAAAAGTATCAGATTTGTGCTGCTCAGAGTGTCATAAAAAAACAGAAAAAAGCGGATTTGGGCCACTTGTCTGCCATGTGAACCCTAAATTTCTACTGATGGTTGCAATAGTTGCCTACATGGTTTACAAATCAGCTGTCCTCCCTTTCTGAACTGTGTGCATGTTGACAGTCATCTGTTGAAGCTAAGACACAGACACTGCCCATGCTTAATTAGCACAACCCTATTTAAATAGGAGTCAGAAAATTAGAAGGGAGCTAGCAAGATTGAGAAAACAATCTCTTACAGGGATAAATTTTAGAGTTGCAATGCTAAGACAGAACAGTAGTTGTGGAAAGCACAATTAAACTTAAAAAACACATTTTTATGCTAATTCACAAGCTCAGTATAGCATATTGACAGAAAAATACATGGACCTACAGTGACGTGGTGAAGCAAGTGTCTCAGTAGAAGAAAGAAAGAGAGATATAAGGGGAAAATATCATGATGCCAAAAATTATAGAGACCAGAGGTGTCTCAGTGCAGTGACTGTCTAATGAAGCAACATCGCTAATTACACACTTGAATGCATTCAGAACATAGAGGCTCATGGTGACACGTATGCATACCGGAAGGTTATTAAAGAGAGAAGTGAGAGTGTATCTGCACGCTACAGCATGACTGCAGGTGAAAACAATCTGATCTGTTCATCTCTCACTGCTGAAAAGCAAGTAGAAAAAAAGGAAAACCAGTACTTTATGTGCATTAAATACAAAAAAAAATTCAACGACAGACCAAGAAGAGCGTCTGGATAATATACTTCAGAGAAAGCAGATGGTACCAACCAGAAGCGATTAGTCAGGAAGAGAGAGAAAGAGGATAAAAAGGGGACAGACTGCTTGGTACCACAAGAAGGGTCTGTGTTCTTCCACCAAAGAGTTTTACTTTTGAAAACCAACCAAATTTCCTGTTTGCTGTCTTTGCTGGCAAGAAACAATTATAGATATATCTATACATTTACAAATATCACAAGGTAAAACACAATGCTGATACACTTGCTGAAAATGTTAGGAGTAAATTTCACAATAGAAATCAGATTTCATATCAGTTTTAAATCACTGATGATTAGGGTTGGGCACTGAGTCTCGAGAATCGATTTGAATCGGGTCTAACCTTTCAATTCTCCCAGAATCATTTAAATATTGATCCCTAGTCCACTGACGCAGAATAATCTGCAGGAAGTGTGCGCGCAACCACGCATATTATGGGGCCGCAATCGAAAGTGTTGCTTAATTTTAATAAAAGAAATGACTTATACCATGCAAAGAGGGGTCCACGACCAGCATGATTAAACATCTCTGGATTCATGATATGGAAGTAACAGAATGCCGAGTCCTTGACACGCTGAGCTGGTGCTCCACCAGTCTTCCTCCACCTCTGACACACAGCCTAGCGCCACAATGCAGTCAAAGTCAGGTAAGTAAAACATTAAAATATGCATTCCAACATTCAGCCAGGTAACAAGTTATACTCGACCTAAAAAGGTGGGTCATCTCAAATGCAAATACACAGCTAACGTTTGCCCATGTGCTTTTTCATAGACAAACAATCTGAAATTGTTAACGTTAACCAGGCAGTCAACCAGACTTTGTCATGTGGTAGTCCATCATGTCTAAGGACTCTGCTGTATGTTGGTGGCACCAACAAAAAACGTATCCTTTGCTTTGTTTTCTCAACATTATGCGGGTAAGCTTCCTCTACACTCAGGGAACATGTGTTCTGCACTGCAAGAGACAATATCTGTCCAGAACGCTCATGCATACTGCCTGAGAAGGCAGATACGATCATTTTCCTCAACAGGGTCTCTAATTCTATGCTGTACCTGCTGCTAATCTAGTATGGGTTGTACATCTTGTTCTTTTTTTGTTTGATATTCTGCACCATGTTAGCCCATCAGTAGGAGCTCAGTAACATGTAAGTACCTGCAGCCTCAGACACTGGATACGTGTAAATGTGTTTAATGACGTTTTTAGAAATAAAAGCTCTCCAGTCCAAGTGTACCCCTGTGAAAAGAACGGTCATAACATTTATTTTCAAGTTCATAGTTTTGATATTTGTATACTGGTTGAAAATATCTTTGTGAGACATTCGAGGTAAAGTTCATAAAAAGCAAAAAAGTTTATAGAATTCAAATTCATAGAGAACTTCAGACTATTTCATCGAGAAAGAACTGTGGTTAGCTAGCTCATTTAAACCATGTAAACCTTTTTGACCCTGCCTCAAAAAGAATCGGAATCAAGAATTGATAGGAAATGGAATTGAAACAAGGAATCGGAATCGTTCAAATTTAAATGAATCCCAACCCAATTGACAGTGTTGTTCATTTATCAACGCTAAAAAAAGCTCACCCACTTTAGTGCCTCATTTAGTTTGGCACATCTTTAACTCCTGCCACTTTTAACAGGTATGGCATTTGACTTTCCTGCATCTTCTCATACTAGCACACATCTTGACAAAATTAAAGAACATACTGACAGCAGCATTAGTCCTCCCAAAGATTTGCTAATCATTAATCCCCAGCTGTTCCGTGTCTAGATGTCGAATGAATCAGTCAGCTTGGTGGAATTGAGAGAATCAAAGGTCTGGTCCCAGACAAAAGAAGACTACAAAATCATAGGCTTTGTCACAATGAAACAAACTAAGAAAAGTATGAAAAGCTGTCGTTTACTGTATTATTAAGATCTGGTCAGCATTACTAAATTGGTAAAGAGAAGAGGGCCTATTTGATAGAAATGGAAAAGGCATCCAAATGAACTGGTAAGAAATCTTCTTTATTTGTGAGACTTATTCCTGACCTGTCAAATCACCACAGCAAAACACTGTAATTTTAATGGGGTGATTTGGATTGCACAGTGTAAAGCTGATTTCTTCCTCTTTTCTCTTCAAGAAAGTTGAGGCTTTTCTTCTTCACTAGACATTTCTTTTTTCAACTATGAGGCTTTGTATGAGAGCAATCCAAGGATAAATAAAGTAGAACTGAAGCAACATTGTGGCCCTTTTCTTCTTTTAGTAATTCTGTAACCTTGGAACATGGTAACTGAATGTAGTACACGAAACAAGGACAACTTTTAACTCTGGTAGATCAGAAAATAATTCAGTTAATCATGTGATTATGTGCTTGTCAGTGTTAGTCATTTATTATCATGTGTGCAAGATTTTCAAGTCTTTTAGTTTGTGGATAGCACAACAACAGATTGTACAGCCATGATCCAAGCATGAGTGATGATGGACATCTGCAAAATGTTTTCCTTTAAGAAACAGTCATGCTCACTAACTTTACATAGAGCTTTTCTAGTAATGTTGACCACACAAAGCGCTTTGTGATAAAACCACATTCATCCTGTCAAACTCACACATGTGCACACATTCATACATCAATACGCAGGTCATTAGGCAGCTTGGGGTTATGTGCCTTGCCCAGGGGCACATTAACATGTGACAGGAGAGAACTTAAATTAAACCCACAACTTTCTGGTTGCAAGGACTGCTATTCCCACTGAGCCACAGTTGCCCAATGAGCAAGCAGTGCTGTCGGGGACAGGTCACGTGTGCCATTATATTGCTCAGAATGGATCTTCTGACCTCAAACTCTTCAGATGAAAAATTGATATCTGAACTGTTACAGTGAGGAAAAATGGCATTAAATATGTCAATTTTTTTCTATAGGAGCGATTGACGTAAAATGTGCACTGTTTGTCGGTAACAACCGAAATATTCAGAATGAATCAATAGAACTGAAATTAATCAGAAAGCCATTTTGCTCCCTATCTGCCCCAGTGAATATCATCTGGTGTAGTCCTAATTGATGGTCTATGAAAAGGCGGACAAGAATCATGTCATGATGGGTTTAAAGCAAAAGCTGTGTTTTTAGAACCTTCACAACCTTGTTGCAAAATATATTAATGGCATTGGTTAGAGACAAACCTTTATGTTTTAGTGGACACCGTTTGGGCCAAAATCCACATGTGAGTTACATCATTTAACCATAAATCAGTCATGGTCAAGTGATCCTTGCAAGATTTGTGATAGAAGAGTCAAAAAGAATCATATGGGTTGTCTTACAGCCAAGGTCCACTTGCAGAGACCTTTAGAAAGACCTGGAATTAGTAGGTAGAGTTTTTCTAAAAAAACAGTAAGTAATGCACTTAACCTCACTTTCTTCTGCTAAACACACAAAAGTCCACAGCTGAAAACAAAGAATGTTGAAGCTCATTTGAAGTTTGCTGTGGAACACAATGAAACATTTGGAGAATATGGTCCAGAGGAATTGTACTGCAGATCAACCGAAAAATACCATACCAGCAATGAAATTTGTAAGTGAGAACATTATACTTTGGATTTGTTCTTCAGCATATGGTACTGATAGAGTTAAAAGAAGGGTACATTAAGAAAATTACCTGGATGTTTCTGATAGGAGTCTGAACAAGAAATGAGGATTATTTCAGGAAGACATTAAGGCCAAACACACAGTCAAGGAAAGTCTGTTGGTTTCAGAGAAAGAAAATAAGGCCGCTATTATGACTGGGTCAATCACCCTGACTAGGATCAAGCCTAAAATCTGTTCAAAAATTGAAAAACAAAAAGCACAGAAGAGGCAATTCTAAGGCAAGCAATTTTGTGTGGAAGAATAACACCTGAGCAATGCATGCAGCTGGTGTCTGCATACGAGAGACATCTTGACCTTGATCAAAAATGTCATTGTTTGCTAAATACCGAATACTTTTAGAAAGTCCTTGAGTACTTCTTCCCTGTGTCATTCCACTTTTTCCATTTCATTTCCTGTCTAATTTATTTTAATTTATTTGTATGCGTGGCAGTCTTAATGACCTCTGATGGGAATTTTATGTCAATAGCTACACTGACATCTTGGCTGTTACCCAACTTCTCATCATTCTCTTCCGTCATACTTTTAACCCTCTATTGAACACAAATTGCACAGAAAGCAGCACACTCCCTGTCATCACTGCAACAAAAGTGTCTGACAGTGCACCTTTGGAGTGATGATAGCAAGCAAATATGTCAAAGACAAAATTATTAATGCTCCTCATGTTGGCATGGAGTTTTATAACCTAGTTTATCCTTGCTTTCCATAATGAAAGTCAATAATTAAATTGTATTTAAAGAATGACAGCTTACAATGTCTCCTGAGGATGTGTATTACTGTGTGTTTTGACAGAGATTGTTCTTACCTCCCTACGCTGACAGTAGGGTAATGACTGAATCAGTATGCTGCAAGAATAAATTTCTTTAGGCTCCTTAAAGAAAGAAGCCATCTGGTAGATAGGGGCCTCTTATATTTCCAAATGGGACCTGTTCAGAATAAGCTCGTAATGACGGCTGGCAGTGTAAATGCTTGTCTTGGAGCCCACCCTGTCAGAAAAGGTAACCTGTTGTGGCTCCCTGCTGGGTCACCAGCAGAGAACATGAAGGCCCTACAGCAAGCCCGATGATCTTGCTTGGTCCTTTATCCCCTTTGGCTTTATTTCTTGAATTTATTCTTTAAGGATTTTTAGCATTTTCTTCATAGTGTTACCAACAATAGCCTACAGCATTTCAGCTGTTACTATACAACCAAAACGTCCTGCAGTGATCAGCAGCTTAGATCTGCAGCATCACATCTGACGCAATAAAGAAGGCGACATCTGGAATATTCAACTGATGTCGACTGCTAAAAGCCTTCATCCTGAGCTTCAAAGATATACCTTATATGATCCTCAGTGCAAATGTATAATTAATAAAAGACTCTTTAAAGAACAAATATGATTCTTTTATAAGTAGCACTGTTTCCTTGAAAAGATCTGGAAGGTAAAACAAATCTTCAAAACAAATATGAAAACAAACTATTCAAAAGTGGAAATCTAAGAAATCTATTTATATGAACAAAAATATTAACCTTTAGACAAAATAACTATACCTTTAACAGTTCCTCCAGAACAAAGCTTTATAGATACAATCATGCCTAAAGTTCAGAAAGTTTGTGGCAATATAAGCATGAAACAAATTTAGTACATTAGAATTTAGCAGATCATGCCATCCAAAGTGAAATACATGTGATGTAGAATGATTAAATTTAATAACTTTTAGACAGTGGCACATACTTTAAATGCTAAATTATAAAGGTATGATATTTAATGGTGCAAGAAGTGTTATGGACAGAAGGTGTTCTCTCTGGTAAGATTATTTTTTAGGCAGATTCCTGAGAGAAACACCTGTTCTGATAACAACTGGTACCTTGTTTAAACAACACTACACCTGCAAATATAATCTTTACTAAAGCTTCCTTGTGCACAAGGGTAGCAGTAGAAAAACTATATTTCTGAGAGAAATCAGGCAGTCAAGAAGACTTTGAACCAACATTAATTCTGAAATAATTAAATTCTGATAGCTTTTTCATTAAGTGACTAATAGTGAGACAAATGCTGTAGGGATGACAGCTCTTTACTCTCCTTAAATTCATTTATTAAGGAAATCATTATCTTGTATGTATTTGCTGAGGTTTATATTTAAATATTTTTCTCGTATCCACTCTGTTGAATACGTTGCTGTTTTTTAATTTGTTGCAAATAAAAACAATAACTTGAACATGGAGTGTATACCTGAAACAATATATTTACATGCACTACATTAAAAGACACGTAACCTTTTTTTCCTCACTGACTGACATTAAAACCAACTAAACTTTTTTCAAAGTCATACGTTTACATATATTTCCTTTGTTTTTGGTAGCATTACCTTTGAACCTGTGTGAAGCAATAGTTTGCTGGAATTTTGTCTCCATCCCCCTGACAGAACTCCTGTAACTGAGTCGGGCTTGTAGGCCGTGTTGGACACACACACACACACACACACCCACACACACACACAAACACACACACACACACACACTTTTTAGCTCTGCCCACAGGTTTTTTATGGGATAGAGATCATGACTTTGTGATAGCCGCTCCAAAACATTGACTATGTTGTCCTTAAGCCACTTTTTAACTAATTTGGCGGTATGGTTAGGGACATTGTCCATTTGTAAGATGAACTGGTGCTCAACCTTTGACCTCCTGGCTGATATCTTGAGATGTTGCTTCATTATTTCCACAAAATATCATGCTACCATGCTTGATTGTGAAGTGCACCAGTCACTGCTGCATAAAATCACCCACATATCATGATATAATTGTTTGACCTGGTGAATGATGCACCTTTAGTCATATGAAGATTGTACCCAAGCAGTACCATGTCGAAGTCAGCATTTCTCTTCCTGATATCTTTACCTGATTTCTTTTCATTTTCCCATTATGTCATTCAACAGTGTGTGTGAGGTGTTGCTTTGTAATACATTCACAACTGTGACTCCATAACCTACATGTAACCTATTAGGAGCTTACAAAGCCATTATTCCATCATTTGGGCTTCTCCAAAGTGTTTTTAGGCACTGTATCCTGTATGTCAACTTTTACTTTAAAACAAATGCAAATTTCTTATGTCTTATAATCCTGGCATTCAGCAAATAAAAGTAATCTTGGTGATCCTAACTGACCTAAAACAGGAAAGGCTTGGTCTAATTTAATGTGAGACAATTAGAAAACGTTAAGTGTATTTTATACAGTGTATGTAAATATCTGGTTTTAACTGCAGATATGTTTCATGATGACTTTTCAATTTGTTAATAAAGCTTGGCATTGTATTACTTTTTAAAATTTGAATTTACTTTGAATTTGCAATATTCAATATTTTTTTGTATTTTAAAGTGTCTTTCGACGATATTTGGCACTATATAAATAAACTGAAAGGAATTTAATAGTATGTACCAGCACGAACCGTTTAATCACTTCAGAGCTTAAATAAACTCTTTACATGTTTGGCTCTCAGCTGCAATTTAGTGTTAATTTGCAAACCCACATTTTGCAATAATACTATTAAAATTAAAATAATATCCAATGTTTTCCAATATATAAATCTAAAGCCAGGATGTCAACAAACTAAAGATAACCTAATAAAAATACCACCAAGTTTATGAATGAACAAGGCAGATGGTTTGACCCCAGTACACAGAGGACTGAAGAATCTGAACCTTGCAGCCAGGGAATTGTTAGACCCATCAGCCTACTTCCCAGTTCTAATCTATGGCCACAAGAACAAGGTCACAAACACCAGTGACTCCAAAGAGGTGGCTGGGGCTTTCTTTTACACTACAATATTCATAATCCCCAGAGGTACTTAGAATAGACCCCTGTTTCTTCAAACCAAAAAAGCAGGTTGAGGGGAGGGGTATGGTAGGGAGGGTTCAAGGGTAACCCTTGAAAGTCTTAATTTAGAGGTTTATCAGGCCCTGCTAGCTTGGCAAAGGTCACTGGAGCACGCTGACTTATTAGAGAAATATTTTCAGAGGAAATTGAGATAAATCGGTGTAGTAGTATTTAAGCACATTTCATTTACATTTTAAGTTTTGGTTTACTTCATCAAAAAAACACAATATTAAAATACAACAGGCATATTGTGTAGTAAAGAAACAAAATTACAAAAAAACTACACAAACATTAAAAACACACCATAAACACCCTCACTCTAAAATCTGTTTCTAATATTTTTACAGATATTTTTTAAAAGACTCCAAAACAACTACTGCATGATCAAAAACATAGAGAAAAAAAATCTTTCTAATATTTTTTAGAAGAATCAAAGCAATTAGTGAATAATTAAAAAAAAAAATACAAGAAAAAATCTTTTTACATGGTTGAGGTTTGACTATCAGGAAGAAATATCACTGCAAGTTTTAAAAAGAATCTGAGAAACTACTAACAAATTGCTGGTTAAAATTCAAGGTCCAGGTTAAAGAGAACTGTGTGAGGCTTGGCCACACACAGCCTTAAAAGCTGATATCAAGACTTTAAAATCAACTCCAAAATTTAACAGTATCAAAGTGGAATAAGTTGCTACAGACAAGGAAGTCTACACATGTGCTACACATTTCTGCTACCATGACCCCGACACTGATGGAAGAGCTTTAAGCCTAAAGATTGATGGATGCCAGACAATCTTTAGTTACAGGGTCTTTCGATTGTCCTTTTATAAACCACCTTTACAGTCCAACATTCATTTTGGAGCTAGCTAGGATATTTCTATCACTGCTTGGTAATAGAAATATAATCCAGTGTTAGGGGTAGGGGTTCTTGCAGTTGTCTAAAGGTTTTCAGTCTTGGCCAGCAAATACATAACGGGTTTGATTGCTATAATGCCAATAAAGAGTTTCCATATTATTGAGAAGACTATAGATACATTTTGACATGCTACTTTTTTAATAAATGTGAATTAAAATACTTTTTTTCTCAAAACTCGTCCTCTTTTATATTTTTTTCATCCTTTGAGAGATGCCCCTCTATTTTTCCATCAGAAACAAACTTAGCTTGAGTTTTTGCAATCAAGTCATTCAAATTGTTTCAGGAGTTATTTCATTGTATTCCAACAGTTGAGCTTTATTTATTTATTTATTTATTATTTTTTTTTTATTTATGGTGAGCCCACCATTAGCTTCAATCAGTCATTTCCTTGTTGAAATATGAAAATTTTGTATATTATCTGGACAGGTTTTTTTTTAAACCAACAAAAAAAAAGGAAATTGTAATGACCACACATACATACTCATAAACACGGCCAGGTAAAAATAAGCTTGCAATCCTTTTTTTCTACAGTTTTCAGTATCAATAAATGCATTATTGTGCTGTTAATAATTAGGCCAGTGAGGGTATGAGGTGATGGAATCTGAGCTGCTACAACCAGTTACACTCAATCCAAAGGATGTCCAACAGGAATTGTGGACCTTAATAGAAAGTGTTTAGTTTTTAGATATTGAATGAAAGCCAGTTTGGTGCCAGAGTTCAATAAATATTGAACTCTGGCACCTGATATCCTAAGGCAATCTCTGCACAAAATATAAAGTGAAACACATAATCGATGATGTTGTACTTTTTGGTTTTTATACATTCTTAAACCTTGGTAGAATACTCAGTTTTATATGTTTTTTTTTTTTTTACTAATTCATTTGTTGTGTTCATCCTTACTTTGAAAGCAAGATTCAAATTGTTTGCTCCTTTTATCATAACCTTATGACAACGTCAATATCTTAACTTTTACTCTTCAATGATTTTTATCTATATTTATCTTTAAATAAATCAACCAACTGTTCATCTTGTCCATTGCTGTAAGATAACTCTTTTATAACGGACAGGCCAAGGCAGGAGCCACATATTGATTGTTGGTTGTGAGACCAAAATATTATGGATTTTCACTTCTATTTTCAGATGTGATTACAGCAATGCGTTTCTGTTTTCATTACACAATGACAGGTAATCCTTCACCATTACAAAAGTTGGCAATGCCTGACATCACAGTAGCAAGTGAAACCCTGTGGCCAAGAGATCCCATTTACTTAGCAGTGTATGCATCATGATTTTGGCATCTGTTTGAGTGGATGTGTATGTTTGACGCTCTTCCTGCTCAGCAGATCTCCACTGGTGGGCGTGGATGGCACTCTGCAGCTTTCACACCTGGTTGAAATTCTGCTGGAAAACACCTACCTTCCCTCGATGCCTCATTCTGCAGCTCATTGCCATGATCACAACTTCCTCCTCCAAAATAACAATCACCATCTGAACCCTTACCATTTTTATTCTGCTTCAGTGATTTGCGTATCAGTCAATTCTGCTTCAGTGATTTGCGTATCAGTCAACTAAACATGGATACGACAGCATGAGGCCAAGATACACTGTACCCATTTTTGTTGTTTAAATGAACAAGTTCCAAAAAAAGTGCACTTTGCCATGAAAAACTGAACAGAAAGTGTAAAATAAAGGGAAATGAAAATAGTCCATGAAAATAGTAAAAGAAAAAAAAAAACATTGCCAGAAATTTAAATTCTTAAATTATTAATGTATTGGTATAATTATTTGGCTTATGTGTTGTGATGGAACTGCGCCATCTACCATCAAAACAGGGAATAAAAAAGGCCTGCTAGTCACTAGCTTCTCTAATTCTATTGCTAGCCTCTCCAATGGTAATGCCAGCCTGTCCAATGCCATTGCCAGCCTCTTCAATGCAATCGGTCGCCTCTCCAAAGCTATCTCGAGTGAGTACTCTCCTCATTTGCCAGCGCCGGCATATCAGTAATCCGATCAGTAGCTGGCTTCAGAATGGATATAGCCTCCTGCAGCAAGGAAGTAGCCACCACTGGGTGCGCAATAGTCTTAAGTTTGGCACTGATATCTCACCATATTTAGTAGTTATTAAAAAGCTTATGTCATAATTCTGGCTGAATATTTCACCACCCTCCATGGCAGAAACATGCACAAGGACATTAAACCTATTTCACATTTTTTTTCAATAAGTTTGATGTTGGGGCTATTCCAGAAACCTAATGTTATCCTTCTTTACCCATTTCAAATTGAGATCCTTAATCTATCTAACACCCATTTGTGTCCAAGTTTCAACACTAACTGTTGATCGGAGGTGCAGATGAAGAATTTAGAAGTAGTGCTCTACTTTAATTATTGTATCCAACAAACCAGTGCAACTAAAAAGCCTTACAGCATGATGCTACCACCTTTGGGCTGTGGTACAGTGTTCTTAGGGCTGAAGACCTCAGCTTAACAACTCCAAACATACTTCTTTTTATTGTGGCCACAAAGCTCAATCTTTGTCTAATCTGATCATAAACCTTTTCTAAATGGGAAGCTGCTCGTTTCATTTACACTTGATTGTGTCAATATAGAATCTGCCCTCACTTAGGACAGTGACACATGCGCAGCTGCAGTTTAAAGTTTATGATAGGCTTGATGGTTGCTTGGTTATTGGTTGAACAAAGGAACCACCAAAGTAATTTCATTGGATCTAAGGTTTTGGTCTTCTTTCAGTCTTTAGTAAAGTGATGATACATCTGAATAACTAATATTAGTGCACCTTTGTTTGAACAGATATGGTTGATATCTGCAGTTGCTTAGAAATGGCTAACAAAATCATACAATTCTCCTCAAAACTATAATTTGGTCAGAATTTGCTAATTTTATAACTACTATTTTGGCCATTATTAGCACATTATTATTATTACCATTACTTTTTTCAAATTATTCTTTTACTTGGATTTTTGGGTTGTCTCACTAGCCAAAGCTGCCAGTAATCAACCAGTTAAACACTCCCAAAGTACACTTCAGAACATAGCAATCAATCATGGCATTTACTTCAGAAATTTCTAGAACTGAAACAATACAATCAATTACATTTTTGTTTACATGGAAAAATCAACTCTAAAGCACATTGGTAAAACATATGAATACATTACAAACATAAAACCTGGACATGCCACTAGAATTAAGGCTAAGCACATTAATTATCTAGGCCTGAAACCGGGCCTTGATCAAACACACAGCTACATAACCTAGAACGAAAATGCTAACTTGGTGAACTTGACAAAGAAACTAACATGTAATGTTTAGCTTAAGCAACTGACATGTTGCAAACAATCTTCAAACCTTTATTGTAAGAATTGTATTTACAGGCAATGCTTTAGCCAAGATTGGAAAGACTGGCAGCATTCACTCAGACGCTACCACCATTAGCAAGATACAAGAACAAAAGGAATTGTTCTTCCTGCCACCTGACTGAATAACCTCCATCACACAGGAAGTGATCTGGTACAAAACAACTACAAACATTTTAAAAACTATTTAGTAACTCTCACAGGGGCAGCAAAGTCTTTGCAAACGGAAACAGACATTACCTCGGCAGCCTTGAGATGACTTTTGCTGTGAATAGTGAGACAAAAACTCAACTAAACTTTAACGAGTTAGACTGAATCAACCACTGATTTTTCACACCGAATTGGATGAGTGTACGTACGGTAAAATCCTTAACAGAAATTAGTCTTGTGTCGGCTTTGCCAGAAGCAGCATTTGAATTCATTAATGAAATTCATCACAAATTAGTGGAATCTTGGAAAAAATTACAGTGTAAATAGTGTATAATTACTTTATAATTAGAGCACATTCAAGCAATCCTGGAGTCACAAATTTCCATACACTATCTGAAAAACAGCACAGCCATGCACCTGCTCGTGTACCTCAGCATCACTTTGCAAATTTGTGTGTAACTCTGAGTCAGTGTGTTCTTGTATGCAAGATTTACAACAGCATGTGATAAACACCCTAATCTCTTATAATTACACTGGATCATTCACTCGTACGCACACATACACATGCTCTGCTTCTCTAAGGTGGGATCCCCATACGCTTCCTGGCAATTACCTCGTCTATCAAACCTACAAGCTCAGAAAGAACAAACGAGGCCCAGATGAGGGACAAAGGAGGGAAGAGGTGGCTTACTTTAAGAAGGTTGGGGAGTTCAGTGAAGATAAATCAGGGGGAGAGTAAAATTGAGTGCACTAGAAATACAGAGTTTAAACTGAGAGTGCAGCAGCCACTGCAAACTGTCAGTTTACCTATATCTAACCCATTCTGCCTCTGTTCTGGTCTTTCATTCCTTCATCCTGTTATCGCTGTTCCCATTACTTTGCTCTGCACCTGTGGTTGTCAAACATAATTCTACACCTTCTCTCCCTCCCACCACCACATCACCTGAATAACTATCATTAAAAACCAACAGCCCAACTGTTCCCACTCTCCCATGTCTCCCAAACGACCCTTCTGCCACTGCCCACTGCAATGGGCTCCCTCTCACTTCTCTTCCACCCACAAACTCATTTTATCAGTCAATCAGCTCCGTGCCCTAACTTGATTCCTCGTCTTCACTGTCTGTTTTTTTTTTGTCTGTACCTCAGCGAAAACAGTAATGTGTATGATGCTGTTTAGAGCAAGATCTTGATCCCTTGTCTTCAATTGTATTCACTGTCTAGTAAATGATTTCCAAAAAAACGTTGATGTTGTGGAGGTGATGTCCAAAGATTGTTAGTAAACAGGACTGTTATGTGTCATGATACTAGGTACTACAAGAAATACTTGCATCTGGTGTATAATGTCATAACATGAATGTGGGGCAAACTGTATATGAATAGTATACAGCCATTATAAATGTATTGCCATCCCTGCTAAGATAGTGTGTAAAAGACTTGAAATAAATACATCTTTTTCTGCAGTAGAATAGTCTCACACACATTTTTTCATCCATAGAAAAATTCCATGTTAAGAAATCTTGGAAAATCAAAGGTGGCACAATTATTGCCAGCCCTGCTTTCAATAAAGTAATTTTCAATAGTGGAGCAGCACTTAGTCTTCTGCATATTTCACGTCCAAGGTTTGGAGCATAGAAAGAGGGCGATATTTGACCTGTCCTCGTAACAAATTCTCTTTAGATTGTCCAGAGTCCTCTCTTCTCTCAGGGAACTTTTCTATTCAAATCACACCATGGGTTTACTGTGTGATTTTAGTCTGGAGTCTGATATGACCACAGAAGATGGCTGATTTTGTGTTTGATGAATAATTTTTGTGCTGATTTGGCTGAATGTTTGTGGATTAATATCATGCTGTATGATAAATGTGGGTTCACATCCAGCCCAGGGGCTAGTAGCTAAAAGAAATGAACCTCTGTGTCATGCCATATTTATATTCAAGGGTTAACAGAAAATAATAGATTAGTAATTATAGGTTACAGCAACCTCTAATTTACTGTAAAAATTAAAGTAAAATTTAAAAAAATGCTTCCATTTTATTGATTTTAAAGGGATTGTTCGTGCACCAATAATTGTGCCACTGGTGATTTTTTTTTTAAACTGTAAACTTTTAGCCTAGGATTTCTTTCCTCACAGAACAAAAAGTGTTAAATTATAGCTTATATAATGCAGAGGCCTCTGCAGGCTTTCAACACAGGGGTTGTCAGTAAGTGTGAACTCCATGTAACTTTAACATTTATTAACAACCTATTAATACTTACGGTAGCTATTTTATTTATCATCCTAAATGGAACTGGATGCTTATTTATTGTTTTTTCTTGTTTTTGTGGAGACAGAATAACTCAGAAAAACACTATGAGAAATGACAGATGTAGAGTAAAATGACAGCATTTTTCTCAGTTTATCTCTCCTTCACACATACTTGCCAATTTGAGTGAGTCTGGCAAGATCTCGCTGCCTTGTTCCAAGAACAGCTCTGACACGTGGAAAAGAGGAACAGGTGATCACACCACTTAGTTTGTCATTAGAGGACCAAGCCACTCCATTTTTCTAAACACAGCCCACCCCCCTATTTAGTTTGTTTTTTTAACGTTTGTGATTACATGTTAGATTTTTTAAACTCACCAATAAGACTAGCATGGACAAAGAGCAACTTTGAGTTACAATACAATTTTTTTTTAATCAATAAATGTTATTTGTAGGGCACTTTTCATAGAGATGCATGCGACACAAAGTGTGGTACAGAGGTTAAAAGAGATAAACAGATAGACTAGAAATGATCAAACTAAGTCGAATTAGGGAATTACAAGTTAAAACGACAATCACATTCTGAAAACCTAAACCATAAATATTACATATAGAAACACAAAGATGAAAATATTTGTGGACAATCATGCAAAATCTAAAAAAAAAACAATAAACCCACGAAAGTAGTGAAAGCGTTGAGTAAAACTTAATTCGTTCGTTCGTTCATTCATTCGTTGGAATAGTTGGTTTGTTCGTTCGTTTATTCGCCGTCTTCCACTTCATCCGGGACCGGGTCGCGGGGGCAGCAGACTCAGCAGAGACAACCAGAAGTCCCTCTCCCCAGACACCTCCTCCAGCTCTTCCGGGGGGAGCCCAAGGCGTTTCCAGGCCAGCCGAGAGACATAGTCCCTCCAGCATGTCCTGGGGCGTCCCCTGGGCCTCCCGGTGGGGCATGCCTGGAACACCTCCCGAGGAAGATGTCCAGGAGGCATCTGGTATAGATGACCGAGCCACCTCAACTGGCTCCTCTCGATGTGGAGGAGCAGAGACGAAATCCACTGGTCCCCAAACCAGACCCCTTCGGCCCTTGGCTGCACCTAGAAATCCTGTCCATAATACTTTTGAAAAGCACTGGTAACAAAGGGCAGCCCTGCTGGAGTCCAACATGCACCGGGGACAGGTCCGACTTAGTGCCGGCAATGCGGACCAAACTCCTGCTCCACTTGTACAGAGACCGGATGGCCCCTATTAAAGGGCAGCTGACTCCATAACCCTGGAGCACAACCCCACAGGGCACCACGAGGGACACAGTCGAATGCTTTCTCCAGGTCCACAAAACACATGTGGACCGGTTGGGCAAATTCCCATGAACCCTCGAGTACCCTGCAGAGCAGTGGCGATTGCTCTAAGACTGCAAGGGAAGCTCAGCTTCCCCTGAAGTGTCAAAAAATAAGTGATCAAATATATACTGTTGTGTGTACATATCATTGACTAAATATGCACTACAACGTGCTCAACTGTTGTTCAGAATCAGCTTCTTATCACTGGCAACGACGTGGCTTTCCTCTCACTCATTCCCGCAGCTTCACAGTGATGTAAACAGTGAGTTCAATAGCAAAGCAAAAATGCTGGGCTTTGTCCCGCCCATCGGATGCTCAAGATCTCTGTGGTTCTATGGGGCAGCCTCGGCTGGCCTCAGCTGGCCTGGACGCTCAGCTTCTGCATGATGATTGTATGAGGGATTGCTGCAAAGTCAACGCCAGTGACTGTCCACTGTCTCTACATGCTCATCCGGGAGGAGGGAATGCTACAAGTCACTGACTGGATGCAATCTGCTGGGTGACAGAAAAACTTTTTATCCAATTTGAATAAATAAATGAATCTGACTGCACTGTTCAATGATTAGGATTAAGTGGAATGTATGTACCTGACTGTTGTGAAGTGCCTTGAGACGACATGTGTTGTGAATTGGCGCCACTGTTAATCCGCCACTGCTGCAGAGGGTGTAGAGCTGGTCTAGTGTTCCACGGCCAGGACAAAAACCACACTGCTCCTCCTGAAGCCGAGGTTTGACTATCAACTGGACTCTCCTCTCCAATACCCTGGCATAGGCCTTACCAGGGAGGCTGAGGAATGTGATTCCCCTTTAGTTGGAACACACCCTCCGGTCACCCTTCTTATGAAGGGGGACCACCACCCAGGTCTGCCAGTCCAGAGGCACTGTCCCCGACTGCCACGCAATGTTGAAGAGGTGTATCCACCATGACAGCCCCACAATAACCAGAAACTTCAGGTAATCAGGGCAGATTTCATCCACCCCCAAAGCCCGGCCACCGTGGAGCTTTTGAACCACCTTGGTGACTTCAGCCTGGGTGATGAAATAGTCCAACCCCAATTCCCCAGCCTCTGCTTCCACCAGGGAATCCGTGACGGCAGGATTGAGGAGATCCTTGAAGTTCTCCTTCTACCGCTCGATAATCTCCCCAGTAGAGGTCAGCAGCTCCCTACTCCCACTGTAAACAGTGTTGGCAAAGCACTGCTTGCCAGAATCACTTCGAGGCCAACCGGTAGTCCTTCTCCATGGCCTCACCGAAATCCTCCCATGCCTGAGTTTTTGCCTCTGCCACAGCCAGGGCAGCAGTACGTTATCCTCACGGTACCTGTCAGCCGCCTGAGGAG
This sequence comes from Crenichthys baileyi, assembly GCA_036173005.1. NCBI lineage: Eukaryota > Metazoa > Chordata > Actinopteri > Cyprinodontiformes > Goodeidae > Crenichthys > Crenichthys baileyi. The sequence goes on along the minus strand of JAHHUM010000878.1, from coordinate 14,956 downwards.
TCCCACAAGCCAACCACAGCAGATAGGGCTCCTTCTTCAGCTTGACAGCATCCTTTACTACCGGAATCCACCACCGGGTTCGGGGATTGTCACTGCGACAGGCACTACAGACCTTACGGCCACAGCTACGGGCAGCTGCATCGACAATTGATGCGGAGAACATGGTCCACTCGGAGTCTATGTCTCCAATTTCCCCCGGGATCTGGTCAAAGCTCTCCCGGAGGTGGGAGTTGAATACATCTCTGGCCGAGGGCTCCGCCAGACGTTCCCAGTAGACACTCACTATACGCTTGGGCCTGCCAAGTCTGTCCGGCTTTCTCCTCTTCCAGCAGATCCAACTCACCATCAGGTGGTGATCAGTGGACAGCTCAGCCCCTCTCTTCACCTGAGTGTCCAAGACATGTGATCGTCGACCTCCTGCCTAGGGTGTCCTGGTGCCAAGTGCACTGATGAACACCCTTATGCTTGAACATGGTTTTCATTATGGACCATCCGTGCCTAGCACAGAAGTCCAATAACGAAACACCACTCGGATTCAGATCGGGGCCATTCCTCCTGATCACGCCTCTCCAAGTGTCACTGTCATTTCCCACCTGGGCGATGAAGTCCCCCAGCAGAATAATGGAGGCCCCGGGATGGGCACTATGCAGCACCCCCGACAGGGACACCAAGAAGGCCAGATATTCCACACTACAGCTCGGCCCATAGGCTGAAACGACAGTCAGAGATTCTTCCCCAACTCGAAGGCGCAGGGAAACGATCCTCTCGTCCACTGGGGTGAACCTCAACATGAGATGGCTGAGCTGGGGGGCAAAAAGCAAACCCACCGCAGCTCGCCACCTCTCCCCGCGGGCCACTCCAGAGTAGAAGAGAGTCCAGCCTCTCTCGAGGAGATGAGTTCCAGAGCCCATGCTGTGCGTAGAGGTGAGCCCGACTATTTCTAGTCGATATCTCTCGACCTCCGCACAAGCTCAGACTCCTTCCCCCCCAGCGAGGTGACATTCCACGTCTCTAGAGCCAGCCTAAGCATCCGGAGATCGGGCCGCGGACGAAGGTGGAGACCTCAGCGGCCTGGTCCTCTTTGCCCCGGTCCCTCATGGTTCTCCCTGCAGGTGGTGGGCCCACTGGGGGATGGCCTCGCAAGGAGCAACCCGGCCACCAGGACCTCTCCGATGAGTCCCGGCCCCAGGGTGGGACTCATCGGCTCCGCCGTACCAGGCGATGTCACGTGCCTCGATTGTGTGGTCCTCATGAAGGTGTCTTCAACCGCTCTTTGTCCTACCCGTCACCCAGAGCCTGTTTGCCATGGGAGACCCTATCAGGAGCATTTAAGCCCCAGACAACATAGCCTCAAGGATTATTCGAGCACTCAAACCCCTCCACCACGTTAAGTTGACGGTTCAAGGAGGGGAGAATGAAACTTCAATATTCATTATGTCGTGTTATTGTTGAGATGCGCCTACTATGTAAAATCCATTTCCCATGCATGTATGTGTATAAAAGAACAATATGCTCTAAATATTATTGTGATGACAAACAGGCTTTTCCTTCCTGCTGCCATTTTACTTTATTTTCATCCTTACTAAGCAAGTGCATATTGCTTTAGGACACCCTCACAATGATGAATTTTATATTTTGGTATAAACATGTATATTATATTATATACATATATATAATATTATATTTTGGTATAAAAATAGCAGAAAGTAGCACTAGGGAGGTACATGCAATGCCTCTAATAAGGGTAAAGATCTCAGTCTTGATATAATTTTTGCCTTGGGCAAGAAACTTCTAAGCAAAAGGTCTTACAAGCTAGTGCTCTCAAAACCACTGTGTGGCTCTGAGTATTCAATATCACTCTCGGTTTTTCTTTTGTGTATATGCTCTTCTCCACTCTGTAATATGCATTTTCAGTGCTTTTATTTTTATCTCCATTTTTATTGAACTGAGTATCTCTCTGATTTTCTAAAAAAATACTTTCCCCCTTTTAATATTTGACTTTAAGATGTACTTCATTTTTCTTCCTTCTGTGTGCTACTAAACATGCTTTGTGTTGAATATTCATTATCCTCAGCCATACTGACACTTATATTAACTCTAATATCTGTTTTTAAATGAATGGATTATTTTTCTCTGACAAATTTAACTTCTGAAAAATACCGAAACCTCTAACAAATTAATACAAGGGTTTGATTCAAGAACCTTAATCTAGGCTTTAAAAGCCACCAGAACCAGCTGCCACATATTTAGCTCCCTGGGGCAACACTGAGGAGAATGAACATGTAGTATCTGGTGAGAACCTGTCATGAGTGCACCGTGGCACCAGCTGCCAAGAGGCCATTCTCCTGAGGTTTCCCTGACCAAAGGAAGGAATATTTCATTTGCTAAAACCAGCAAGCTGGTACAGTTAAAAGCAAACACCCCTCCAGACAGTATGGACACCAGCACAGCCCGAACATATCAGTTCATTAAACTAAAATAATTGGTTTCTGACAGCTGAACATTCGCCTATCTAACTTTTCAACTGCAGGTCAACTACCCAACTGCCCCAAAAAAACTAAAACCAATTGCAAAAGCAAAACATCAATGGCACCAAATGGCCTGGGGCCTATTAAAAATGTATAGTTATGAATAAGACACTGGAGCTTAATTAGTTAAAAACACAAAGCACGATGCAAGCATGCTCTAATGTGATAAATTCAAGCCAAAGCTGGCAAACATCCGATGTGGTTACAGGAGCATCTCAGTCGTTTCCTTTATCAGTTGCTTTACAGTAATTAATATCTAGTATAAATATAAAATAAGGCTAGCTGCCAAGACCCTATCCCCTCATTGAATTAGTGTGATAGAAAATGATGGACGGAGTTCAGCTTTCAACAGTATTGCAGTTTAAAATGACTGCCTTAGATTACAGCCATTATAGTTGCCACACAAAATATAATCATGTATAAACCTACAATTATGCTGAAGTGTTAGTCAATTCGTGAGACACTTCTCGTGTCCACACAAACGGCGTTGCCTTATATACTGTTGCAACAAAACAAGCATTTACTTCTCCTTTTTAACAGTAGAAGTCGCTTCCAAGAAAATCTACCTGGATTCCAGAAATGGCAGCAGAAGAAGGATCTAAGAAAAATAATTAGCTTAATTGTGATAATATAGCAATAAACCAGTTCCATTTTTACAGTGCATAGTCAATACAATATGAAAATAACACTAAATAGCCTAAAATTGCATTAGAAATGTACATAAACCTATATTTCCCAAATATCCTATAAAATGAACTTCACATTCACCAGGTGATGTTTTTTACAGCCCTCTGAACCACATGCAGAAGAACATCTGCTCATTTAACATTAAGCGCTAACACAACACATTTAAACAACAAAATAATAAACTGACCTTTACATGTTTTAGCTTCTAAGAACTGCATTTCAATGCTAATCAATGCTAAAATTTCAAGGGCTAGCAAGAGTTAGCTCCGTGGCTGGCAGCAATTAGCATGCTATGCTAGCAGAGCATACAAAAACAGGACCAGTGATGGAAATAGCAGCGTTTAAAATAAACGGCTTTACTTTTTTCAATAATCAAACAAATTACTTTTTCCATCGTTACAACGCCACTACCGTTTCCGACATTACTTAAATGTCATTTCGGAAACGTATAAAGTATAAACTAAAGCTACTCATTGAAGCTCGTCATCTGGCATGGCTCACAGCCACAGTAGCTAAAGGAAGGAGTGAGGGACAAGACAATCACTTAGTGATGATGATTGGCTAAGGTGGAGTGAGCTTTCATTGTAAGCCAATCAGAGGCAGTGTTCAGTTTAGACACAAATCACAAATACTTTCCCTCTTAACTAGTTACTTTTATAGTGTAGTAACTCCGTTACTAACTTAGTTACTTTTTGGGGAAATTAACTAGTAATTATAGCTAATTACTTTTTTAAAGTAACATGCCCAACACTGAACAGAACTTACCAAATCAAGGCAACACAACATGTGCTAGCAGAGATACAGAGTTTCCAGGCTTCAGGGCTTACGGCTTTCACAGTCCCTTCAAAGTCTTTAAAATTTACACAGGCATTTATCACTAACATACAATTTTATGAATTTTCATGGATTTTTAACACTTGTAAGTGCATCAATACCTGCATATTTCAAAGTAGAAACCACAGATGACCTCTTCAGCAAACAATCACGCGCATGGGATTGCGTGACAGGAGTCTGCATTGCTATTGACAGCGACGTTTACCTTATTGTCTTATATGACACCAGACTAAACAACTATCGGTCACTCAGCTTTTCATTCAAAACACAATGTCTTTTAATATGTTTTATCACTCTTTATCAACATTTAAGAACTCATTTACATATTATTTATCAATATGCCTATTTACTTCCATTGTGAAATGAGTAAAGAAATATGTATCTGCTTCTAATCATGTTTTTAACCCTGGATTGCACTGGCTTCTCTCTAAAAAAACATCTAAATAATTCTGACAGGGTAGTTTGGGTTTTAAAAAAACTGCAATGATTTTGATTACAGTCATTTAAGAATGCTGCAGCCTTGAATCATCCAGATTAAATAGCAGGTATAAACATTCCTCTTTCAGGATTTCACAAAGCATTAGTATTTTGTTTTAAATTGGTGGTTCCAAAAAAAGGAACTCAACTGTGAAATAAAGCTTTTGGTTATCTGCCACTGATGCCTGAACCAATGCAATTAAAGCCCTGGAGAAAACTGTAGAGTTTAGTAGTATATTGGTAGTATTTGTAGGTATGTTATGCAGTTCAATACTCTGTTGTTTGATATTTGCATTTTTACTGATCGGTAATGTTAATAGGACAGATCTTGTTAAAAAAACGGTTGAGAATTTAACAAATATAACTGCCATTTTAAAAACAAAACAGCTTCTTGCTTTACACACCTTTACAGTATGTATTACACATTCATTGACTTCAACAACGGACAAATTGTGATGTCTATTCATAATAAATGTTGCTGTCTATTTGAATTCAGTTCTAAAGTCTGGTAAAACATTCTAAAGCTCATTGATGATTTAGCTAACCCTTTTAAAAAGTTTTACCAAAATAAAGCCTATTTCAAGAGTAGTGTAGATGCAAATAATAATAATTTGTACAGATAGATGAAAAAAACAACCTCCCTCTCCAGTGTTCAGTGAGTTGAAAACCAGATGAATAGAATTGAAAGAGTCTTAACAAAATCACTCTTGTACAATTATTTTTTGGAGCTATAGACAGTGAAGTCAGAATTTCTCCAGTACATACAAAACTGCGTAACAGGCCCTGTGATGAAAGGCCTTTGATTACAATTTTATTTGTGCAATTGTGCTATACCTTCATAAATGAGCAGCAATATTAATGTGGCACTTTTTAAATCTGTTTGTAGCACTTGGAGTTTATATATTCCTTGAGAAAAAATAAAATATCTGCAGCTGAAACTTGAAGCTGTTATAGACTTTGCTGGAATAAAGTGCTTAGCAGGTACATTAGCAGCAGCTGCAGACTATAGGGTACAGAGATCCAGACTAACAATAGCAAAAACTGAAAAAGGACTTGGTTTTGTCTACTAGTAATTGCTGTATTTTATGTAAAAGCTGGTAAAAGAATTTCCGACTGAGTCATGATAAATGTAAAATTGCTTATAATTACCACTTCTCTATCATTAAATCCAGAGTGGATCTGAATTTGGTTCAATTTTGAACCTATTAGCGTTGTCTACTAACTTAATTTCTAAGCTTTAGCTGGAACAACTTGTGTTTTACATCATATATAAAAAAAATATATAAATACCTCATATTGAGCATTTGAAGCTTAATTTGTTACGGAGAAAGACGAGTACAGTACCAGTATTGTTAGGTTGTATTTGGTTTTTCAAGATATATTTTTCATGTTGTCTTTGGTGATCTAGGAATTTTATTATGTAAGAATTATGATTATTGATTAATTAATATTTATCAAGAATTATAATTTAAAATCATAATTTGAATTATTTTTTATTTCTTAACCAAAAATCATTACTTAAGAATAGAAATCAGAGATGTCCTCTGGTGCTGTGATTATGGGCTCAAAGCTCTTTAATAATTACGAATTATTAACCAAAAGCACAAAATGTCACTGTTTACTCAACCGCTTTACCGAAGTTGGGGGACTTCGACCTTGTTTTGACAGATTAATCACTCTTGCACGAAATAAACACAAACGCTTCTCTTAATTATATATATATGAAGATTTATTGAAGCCGAATAATCCTGATATACCATTATTCTGGTCCAAAACCTTCACCTAACTAACAAGCACCATTCTACACAAAGGAGATAAAAATGACTACCTAACAATAATAATAAAAGAAAAATATTAGCGCATTTAGTGTCTATGAAGATCATACCAGCAGTTTTATGGACAAAATGTGCAATTTGGGTTAAATGGAAAGAGAAGTCCTCCTGGGGTGTTGATGTCTCAATTGCAGCGATCAGCTGATAAAACGGTGGGGCCACGCCCCTTTAGCCATTCGCCCCAAATCTCAAACAAAGAGTCATAAAACTCTGAGGCGGGAACTCAGTGGAAAACTCCAGCAATAAAACTGGAACAAAAGAGTGGTCAGGCGTGGCCCAGACCACAGTTGCTTTGAATGAAAAACTTCTAACTCCTGGCTGATTTGGGATCAGCCGGACAAAAAATGCACGATTCAGCAGCGCTTGCGCAGCAAATCAAAACACCACTCAGCATAAAACACTTCAATCAGTATTGCATGCAACAAGTTGATACCTTGGATTATCTACTGGTGATTCTAAATCACCCTCACTATGCCTCATCCTGCCCAGACTTCTAAATGCACCTATCCGGTTTAATATAAAACAGAACGAAATTGCTTTGACGTTGATTTCTTCTCTCCACCGGTTGAGGAGGGATCGGGTCTGAAGAAAAATGAGGGGGGCGGAAATCACGCGTCCGTCTGTGATCACCTCATCATAAAGAAAACGGTAAACTTCTCATCCGTCCAAGAGAGGAAAAATATGAAGAGCCGTTAGTCGACTGAATCAACAAGGAGGAAACTCATCTCCTTGGAAATAAAACCTCTGTGGGTTTTCACCTGCGCCATTGGCGCGGTCTTCGATCGGCGAATAAATCTTCTGATCTTCTTGTATCAGACAGATTTCCAGATTTCAAGCTTTTCCGGGAATGGCCTTGTGGAGCAAAAGTTCGCCTGCGAGCTTTTGTCTCTCCAGATATGCGCCTCCGTTGCGTCGTCCCGTGAGACACGCTGGAAATGGCAAAAAAATTTTCCATTTCGCTGGGTTTATACTCCCGGTGACGTCAGAGCTGCGACGTCTGTTGAGCTGCGCATGTCAAAATGTGCGACCAAAATGGATGACCCCAACAATTACTACCTGTAGTTTTCTGATCACAGGGAAAAGTCTAGAGTTTTTACCACTTACCTCTCACCTGAAATCTTCAGTTTGGCCTGTTATCTAGCAAAACTTTCAACAGGAATTTCCTTCCACCATCTTATCAAGTCCTTTTCTATTTCCAACTTAAAAAGACAACATAATTACCTTAAAGATACTATGCAGTTGTGTATTTTTAACATGTGTACACCTAAAACAGAAGCATAGTTGGGTTGTGAAGTGTAGATTTCTACTGTAGGCTTTCACAGCACAAAGTTTTTTGAAAACCACACAGAAAAGCAAAACTGCTAAGTCCGCTTTGTGTATATTTGGATCAATCACATTTCAACATGCACTGGAATCAATCTGATCAACGGTCAGTGATAAATACTATGGTGGATGAAAAACTGGAGAGCAACCCTCTTTTCTCTAACAGCTCAGCCTGTTCAAAGACAGATGCCATAGTCATCTTTCTTAGAAAACACAACAGCTTTACAGTGTTGTTAAGACTAGAACAGCCATTTCGGTCATTTTGACCGTTTTGTATGTTAAATTACTTAATCAAATAAAAAGATAAAGCCTAGCTGATCCCTGACATTTTCTATAAAACTTTCCTAAAAAATAGATGTCATATTTAGTGTTTAAAAAAACAAATTAAATACCTTTATTTCTACCTATTTTGACCACAGGGAATTTTGAGCTGGTCTATTTCGATTTCCCCAGGCAAGATAAAAATAAAACGCCAGGGTGGGAATAACCATCTGTCAAAGAGCATCCACAGCGGTGTTTGGTCAAGCTACTCTTTCTCATACTTTTATGTTTATTTCTTCTATATCTAAAAATATAAAAGAGGAAAGAAAATGAAACAGAGGTGTAAAATAAATATGAACGTTAGAAAGAATGATGAACATGGAGAGTAACAATTCTGGTGGACAATCCGGCCTGAAGAATGAGTCTGACAGCTGTCAGGTTTGTCACGATGTGGTTTTGGGTCAGACCAAAGTGCAGACAAGAGCTCGGAGAATTCATCTTTGTAAATCAAAGGTTTATTTACAAAGACCCAAAAAATGCAAAAATCCTGCAGGCATGAACCAGAGTCCAAATACAAAAACTCACAAGAACACTGCAGGTTCTCCCAGGCAAAGAATTCCAGGCGTGGCAAAATAAACAAAGCATAATCAAGGACATGGACGAGGGGTGATGATCAACAAGGAACCAGCAACAAACAATGACACCAAACCAACTAATATACTGTGGGGGAACAAAGAGCAGGTAATCAAAGGACCAAGGAACAGGTGCGACAAGGAGGCAGGGAAGCAGGAGGAAAAGGTGAAACAAATACAAAGGCTGACAAGGAGTGAAAAGACTAAATAAACAATAAACAGAAAACACAAATCAAGCAAGATAATAAATCAGAGGAGGGAAGGAACAAGAATAACTATGAACTAAAGTAAACAGAGAAACTAGAAGAAAACATAGAAACATCAAAGCAAAATTTAAAACATCACAAGAGGCCAAAAAACAAAGTCCAAAATGTCACACCGTGACAAGGTTAGCTTATTCTTCTCTGTCCTCACACTCGGCACTTTGAAAGCTATATCATCAGGTTGGTAAATCATAATTTTATACTATATAGGCTGGATTATCATATGAAAACTATGCTATTACCATTTTTTATCATATAGGATGTACTGAACCACCTCCAGCCTACTGGTGTCCTCTTTGGAGGCGGTGGAAATGGGAAAGGATGAGACTATGTGGACAATATGTGGACCCTGCTGAGCATCCCCCCACACCACACGCAAAGCGCAACATCACAGCTTTCTTGTGCATTATTGACCCAGCCATGCTAAAGCACATCAGGGAGTCTATTGTGGCTGAGACACATCATAGTGACAGCTCATGGGACGATAGTATATTTGGGGTGCACGTGGAGCAAAAAGGATGGACTCGGGCAGTCTCTGGTCAGAAAAATGGGGCTTCCAGTTTTTTAAGGAAACAAGGTCCTGAAAGAGATTCAGACAGATATAAGCATTTCTCCGTTTAGATGATCTCTGCTACCTGGAACAAGTTTGCTGAAAACTGCATTGCCTGCTACAAGCAGCTTTTCCCCTCCAAGGACAGGTGCACATTTATTCAGTACATGGCAAAAAGGGCTGATAAATTTGGGATCAAATTTTGACTGGCAGCAGCTGTTGCATCAAAATACTTTCTGAATGGGGCACCATATCTGGGACAAGAGGCAAGGCGGAGTAGAGGTCAGCTCCTTTGAGAGAATCTTGTTCTGAAACTGGCTGAGCCATTTGTGGAGAAAGGAAGAAATATCACCACTGATAATTTCTCCACCCTTTTTAAAATTGGCTACCACCTTGCAGGCCATGAAGACCAGCCTTCTGGACACTCTTGGGAAAACAAAGTATTAATTATCTCCCTCTGCCAAAAAGCCACTGGAGCTGTTCTCTGTAAGGGTGCTAAAATGCAGGGATGCAATGCTAACAATTTATCTGGGAAAGCCCTGCAAAAATGTTTGTGTTCTCAGTACTGTGCACACAAGTGTGGGCATCACTGATAGGCTGAAGGCAAAAGCCGGAGTCTGTGCAGTATTGCAACAGCATGAAATACAGTGCAGACATTTTAAAAGGCAAGGAAATATTTGGTGAGAGGTGGTACATAAATGTCTATGTTTTCTTCCAGAAGTGCACTGGCAAAAGTGAATTTTATTGATTTGGTCCATTTTTGTTTATAGTATGATCCTCGTAGGTCTACGTATTGATGCCCATATGTTTTTTTCTCCTTTTTAGAGAAGAGCTCATTGAGTTTTGAATCTCTAATGCAGAGTTATCAGACTTTTAGTCAAATATTAGAAAATCAATCAATCAATCAATCAAATCAGTCCCATTTTTTTATTATTATTTCATCCAATGCTCTTGTAATTTAGTTTTACTACTACTTAATTAAGTTATGGAATACAATAGATTAGGCAAATCTTGTTTTTGGACTCGTATTCAACAAGTAAAAAAGGTTTTAAGTCATAAAGACAGAGGGCTGACTAAATAATGCTCAAGCAAATAGGTAAAAATTGATAATATACTGTAGAACAAGGTAACCATGTAGGTTTACATTTTAATGTGGTATTTACTTGTTTGTTAACTCACAGATTGCTGTTTATACAGGTGCTGGTCACAAAATTAGAATATCATGAAGATTTCAGCAATTCCATTCAAAAAGTAAAACTTGTATATTATATTCATTCATTACACACAGACTGATATATTTCAAATATTAATTAACTAGTGAAAACCCTTAAGTAATATTCTAATTTTCTGAGATACTGAATTTGGGGTTTTCATTAGTTGTCAGTGTCAGATTTCTGTTATTCCTGTATCTCCTAAAAAAGAAAAAAAAAGAAAAGACAAGGACAAAAACTTGCAATGCTTTTATAACATACATATGATATGACAGAATTGTGTAGGTAAATGTAAGATAACCATCGAACATTTGACTCCCCATTTAGGTATTTATGAAAAAAGTAATCTCTGCTCATCAAAACTACTGAATTATGATATTTTTATCAACTGCAATAATTTATTCATGACTTTGCAACAGATAAAATGTAACAGTACACCTTGGCCTCATTCAATTTTCATGTATCTCTAAATATGCACATAAAGCTTGCGACTGGCCACAGCACTAACCAAAAAATCTGAGAAAACTTGTTTCTTTGTGTTAGGATTGCAAGATAGAACCTCAGAATGCAGACGAGCAGGCAGCGTGATGGTAAGTGAAAAAAAAGGTTCAATAACAAAAACTCACTCACAGCAGGAGGCAGGAACAAAACAACAAACGGGCAGACAAGACAGGCATGGCATGATCAGAAAACAAGACTTGATTTGAGAATGTTTCTGCACTGAACAACTGAACAGGAGTGATTATATGGAGAGTAAACCAGGTGGAGCTAGGAGACAGATTAGTTTGGAGAAGGTGAACCGGATAAAGATAATTAACAGACAGGACAGGACAGAACAGAACAGAACGTGGCTGGAGCAAGAACAGAGACTCTTGAATACAAACAAAAACTGAAGCATGACCAGAACCAAAAACCAAGCTTGACAAAACATGAACAAGACTAAAACATGACCAGAAAAATAATAAACAAAGCATGATTCAAAATCTAAGAATAATAATAATAATAATAAATAATAATAAACAAAAGAACGATTCAAAACCTTAACTGTGAAAAACATAAGAAAAAACCCGAAACCAAAAACCAAACAACCCCAAATCATAACACTTTGTTGGTTAGCGTTTCCTCTAATCCAGATGTTTTGCTGCAAAAAATCAAGAAAAAAGAGGTAAAACTAGAGCAAACCAATAAGAAAATGTATTATGACATAGCTCTAAAATCCTTTTGTAATGAGACTCAGGTCGTAACCTGTTTCAAACTGTGAGAGCAATTAATACTTTCCTAGAGTGAGTGTTTGTCAAGTTAGAAGTCAGAACATGTTGACCAGTCATTTTGTCATGTTCAAGACCTTCCGTTTATTTGATGCACACTTTGCTCAAAAGATTTCTTGTCACATTTCAAGGTGGCTTTACCAAGTCATTTTAACTCAAGCAGAGAAAATATTTTCAGGAGATGCAGCATATTTATAAACTCTTGAATAAGTCGTGATTTATTTAAGCATTATAAAATATTCACATTTAGGAACAACTGATTTTGTGAAGTCATTCCTGCAGCATACTTTCAGTTGTTTTGCATGACCCAGCAATACATTAGCCTGATGAAAAAGTGCTTAAAGAATTGTTGGCACTGATGCATTAAATACACTGCCCAGAGTGTGGTTCTGTTTATGTGTGGAATAATGTTTACAATACAATGTTTTGTAGCACAACTTTTAAAAAAAGTGAGACCCAAACAAAACAGAGGACTGCCAGCTATCACTAAACTCTGCTATTTGGGATAATTAAGGTTTCTCATGCAACTACAGTGGAAATAAAAAGGCGGACCAAAACAAAACTTTATGTCAGCTTCTACATCACTGAACGGCAATAAGGTATTGTTAGCCATTCCAGACCCTGGTGAGGAAGCAGGAGAGATTTAAGGTGCAATCACAATGCTGAGGGATCGGTAAAAATGAGATAATTCACACCTTCATTTGGCCTGGTTTGCTTTCACAGAGAGGATTTTAGACCAGACAAAACAAAGTCATGTAGTTGCAACGGATTGTTTTGGGGCCAGTATTGCTCCAGTATTGCGCTGATCGAGAAGAAAAAAGCACGGAGAAGAAAGTCTGTCTCATTTGGCTTTGCTACTTTGATGTTCAAATGTAGTTGTGCGCCTGCACCTCTTCACTACTCCACATTTTCAAATTCTTTCGTCGTTAGATTGGTGCTCTTTATATGTTTTTCTTCTGCTACTCAAATTCGCTATTCTTATGTTACATAGTATGGTATGCTGGGAATGGTATGCATTTACGTTGCAAGGGAACCGTTCCAGGGACCAGATAAACCAGAATAAACCTTTCAAAGGTTTGGTTTCTAGAGAAGATCACACCAGTGTGAGCCCATCATGGACCCTGAAACAAACCAGAGAGCCGTACCCTGTTTTTTTTGCCACACATAGTAGTTTGCGTGTAGTAAGAAAAAAATCTATTTGATCTCCTCTACCAGACGATCTCCTTCCATATGTTTTCAGTCCATTACATAGCTAGTGACAAACTGCAAATGTCACTTCACATTTCTTTGTTTCAACAACTGTTTTTCATTCCACTGTTTCACAAGAGAGAGATTTTTGGAGTAAATGAGCAAAACATCAACAAATTCTCCCACCAGAGGTATAGGTTTATGTGGACGGACATGTTTTGGTTTGCAGTTTTGCCACACACTTTCTTTGTTCCAATGATGGAGTGGACAGAGCTCTGTGAATGTTCAAATCTTGGGATATTGTTTTAGTCCTACACTGCTTTAAACCTTGCCATTCATGAACTGCTCTGTTCCCTCATTTTTATGATGTTGTTTGCTCACCGATATCGTATAACAAAACTGGGGGCCTTCACAGAAACTGCATTATAATGAGATTAAATGACAAAACAGTTGGACTCTGTTTGCTAATTAGGTACTTACCTAAGGTAATTGTTGCATAGAATGTATATTAAGGTATTAGAGTAAAGGGGTTTAAATAAATCGCATGATAATTTTTTTTACAATCTAGACAGACCACAATTAAGAGTAGGTGCATTGAATGATTTAAGCAATAATGTGTATATAACCCATCAACAGATCAGGTCATCTATCAAAGGAAGAACATTTCCCACCCCATATGCTAGAGAGAGGTTGTATTGAAATAAATAACCCTGGTAAATTGTACCATATGGTGTGACAAAATCAGGCCAAAAAATCAATTTTACTGGCCCCAAGCAAATCAAACTAAAAACTATTGTACAGCTTCTCAACACCCCAAATTATAAAAATTTTAACTTGGATGCTTAATAAAAAACATATAAAAAATGTATGAAAAAAAAATTTTAAATTTGTCATTTCTGAAAAAAAAATTTGGTATTATAACAAAAGAACCCCAAAAAACAGAGCAGGTTTTAAACCACAGCTTGTTGTAGAGGGGCTAGGTCACATGAGTCATGTTTAGATGGTTCATTCCCTTTAACTTTGATCAGTGAAAGAAAAAAAAGTCCCCCCTTAGAGATGGGCGAGTTTTTTTAGTTTCCAGTTTTTTAGTCTCTTCACACAAATTTTTTTTTCAGTTTGAATGTGTTATAAAAATATGAGATCAATACAGTCTGCAGCCATTGCTGTTTTTCAATGTCTCCCTGGGAAAACCCGGAAAATTTAATTTTTTGACCTTTTGCCTTAGCAGTAAACCCCCAAATTTCACACAACCTAAAAAAACCTTTCATCCCCTCCATACATAAAAATATTGCACATATTGTAAATACACTTCCCAAAACACCTGTGAAATGTACTGCCAAACCAATACAGCAGATCTGCCAAAAAATTATTCTACTGCTAAGGGGGCAGCATAATACACAACCACTCATCATGTCCTCAAAAAGAAAATGAATAATCCCTTTTTTACAACATCTACAAAACCTAAATTTTAGAAGCTTCATATGAGAAGAATTTTTGGAATTTAAATTGGACTGCATACATTTCCCTGATGTTCCTAATGGAAGTAGTTTGGGCCCTTTGGCCAGAGTGCATGTACACATACACAACCACAAAAATTTTTCACCGGCCCACTCTGGTTAGCACACAGTGATGATACACCCCCTGGCCCAAAAAAACCAGCAGCTCCTCTGTGCAAAAAATTTTTCCCGAAAAAAAAAAAAAAAATAGGAAAAACAAGAAAGGGGAAAAAAGTAAAACAGTCATAAAACAGTCATTCCCCAAACCTAAAAGCAAGTTTAAATTTAATGGTATTGTAAATCTAATAAAGGGCGTGGTGAATGGAAGCAGAAAAAAGAGACGCCAAAACAGGAGGAAAAATGAGTGATTAAAAAAGAACAAAGTGAAGTAAGGGTAACTAAAATG